>CM076732.1:14379198-14443027 GCA_038501795.1 Pseudopleuronectes americanus
AACCTGTGAGAAAACTGACACTATTTGACGCTTTCATCTTTGCCGTTTTAAAATTCCTGAAGTCTTGTGCATATTTATGCTCCTACAACAGGCAGATCACTTCAAAGTCAGTTTCAGGTTTTACCAAGCACCCCTCTTCACATGGAGAAGCACAGGTGCACTGCTGGTATGTGTAGAGCAGGGTGGGGGTCGAGGACAGGGCCGTCACTTCTTACTACAAGTGCCAATGTGTGCACTGATGCAACGCGGATTTCAAGAAGGCTTTCATACAGTCCCTCATGGAGACCCAGACAAAAATTGTCAGTGTTAAAAATTGGCAACTGTGAATGTAACTTTCCTTTAGGATCAAGCTAATGTCAAGTATTTAAATACTGTTGGGTGGTTCAGGTCTGTAGAAGGGCAAAAAATAGCAAAGACAAAGATACTTCAGAATCTATATTGTAATTACAGTGATGCAAAACAGAAAAACAGAAGAATGTAGCAGCATAACAATATATATATATATATAGATATAATCTGATAATCTGCAGCTCTTGTGCGTGTAAAAAAGGTTGAAGAAGGTAGTAAATCATCTTTAATTCAATAATTGTATTAGATCCTGGAGGAAGTAATATTATTAATTATTAAATTGCAATTATTATCTGTATAGAAGTATGTCTATTGTTTGTATAGCCTATATTCACAATCACATTTTATACCTATATATCTGTTTGCCTTCATAAATTATATCTTTGACCGTCTATTTTAAATAATGTTTCAGACATTCAGCTGTTTATAAATATTATAAAGTATCTCTGCATCCTCTGTAGGGTCCTACTCATTATGAACGGTCCAATGCATCCTGACATTTGTGTTGCATTTTAACTCATCTGTGTGGTTTTATCGCCCTCTGCTGGATTAAAAAGAACAAGGAGGTTTCCTTCTGTACAAGAAAAAGAGTCATACGTGTATGAAAATATATGTATATATAAACAATATGATGAAATATAAACAGGTTTTATTAACAAATATTTCAGTTAAATAGCCAATTGTAAATATCTCCACTGCGAACAAATGTTTTATCCGTTGAGCTTCAAACTGAGACAACATTAATATTATTATTCCAGCACAGCATCGGCTGGTTTATGATGTTTAATGGAATGCCAGAGTATAATTTACTCCTGGTTCCTCCACAGAGCTGGTCACAGCCCTGCAAATTCATTTTATAGTGTTTAGATAAACATAGTGGAGTAAAAATATCAAAATTTAACTCTGAAATGTATTAAGTGGAAATATAACAATATTAATAAGGATATTCAGATATCAGCTTTGATTGGTTTAGATCTGTTATAATAGCCAATCACATGCATGAACTCCTATTTGATATTTGATGATCAGTGAGCATCAGATGCATTAGTCCTACCGTGTGTGATGATCTGTGAATGTGACTCATTCGTTTTCAAACTGACTCATTGTGGCTAATAATGATGAGCCACAATGAGTCTGTTTGAAAACGAACGGAACGTCTCCTCCTCTTCTTCTATCAAAGGTTGTATATTTGTAAAGTTGTTTCCCGTGCTGCTTCGGCCTGGAGCTGAATCACTGTGTTGACCAGTTGCTACGGTAACAGGACCTTTTAAACATGTAGCGGTTTATAGGGAGGGTTGACTTACGAAATAACGAAAAAAAGAAAAGTCAAGATTTTGTTGTTGCAGAGGAAATACATTTAGAACTTAGTCATCAGCAACAAAATTAAGTTTGAAAATCTGCAGTGAAATTGAGGCTTATGTTTTTCCACTAGGTGTCAGTAAAATGCTGATTTGAAATCAGATGAGATGTTTTATTAGCCATATTATTATTATTTTAATATTTTTCAATTAATGTAATATTTTGTACTCTTTTTGTTATTGTAAAAATGTATGAATTCTGTTTTTCCATCAGTCCATTTTGACCCAGAATGATAAGATATATAAATATCACAAACCAAAATTGTCTCTATGAACAAATTCAGCTTTTTAATATCCCACATTTGTGTTCTGGTTTGCTCAGACAACATGTTCCATCTGCGTTCAGCGGCCTGCTCTCTGCCAGGGTGTGACACAAGATGACAGACTGGTCCCTGATGTCTCAACATATGAAAACCAGGGAGGAGGCCGAGTTAATATCAGAGCCAAGCCACACTGATGTAAATCTGTTCCTCCACTCAGATCAACAGGGACAATCTCATATTTAAATGAAGTGAATCCTTGTGAGCTACGGAATATTATTACTTTGGAAAAAACAGTCAAAGGTTTCACATATTATTAATGCCGATAATATCAAAATGATAAGATACTGAGCCAAAACATTTTGAGACACAAAACTATTGAAATTCAATGGAAAAACTAGAAATTAGAGCGTTAAAGAGTATGTTATTAAAAAACCAAATGATAAGAAACAAAATATGACTTATAACAGAATATGATACAATATTATTACATCATGAACTAAATATATTAACTAAAAGCAGCTTTGGATTTAATATATAATGTTTCTGTGATTCTATGCGAGGCGGGTAGTTTACACAACACCATCTAATCAGATGGATGTCCTATTTACACATCAGTGTGTTGTGTGAAATCACACACCGCCTCTCTCCCCCTGTACTGCACATCTTGTATATTTTATATTTTAGGTCATGTGTTTTTTTCCCCCCACATTTTGTTCTAAATCATAACAAGATCTGTGATGATTAGTCAATATATTTTAGTTGTTTTATATAATGACCACACATACCATGTATATATTTTAATTTGTGTATATTGTGCTGAATTTATTTGCATATCTTAACGTAACTCACTTTACCAGCTTCGTATTTATGTCTTTTTTTCTTGTATTAATTATTTCATGCTGCAGTGACACAATTTCCTCTTTTCTTTGATGAACCAAGTGAATACGCATGTTAAACTGTTGCATGTTGATGAAACGAAATGGGAACCAACCCGCAGCCTCTGAATCGAGAATAAATTAATTACCGGGCATTTTTTGTCGTCTTACACATGCAATAAACAAAGGAATGTTTTTTTCAGGGCATTTTTAGTTCTTTAAAAGTAAATATGTTTGTTCTGAAGCTCGTTTATATTCTCCTCAGTTTTCCCTCCTGTGGTTTTCTGCTGATGCCTCAGTGAAGCGATGTCTTCCAGCCCGACCTCGCTGCATGTGATGGTCCCTGCGTGGCCGGACTGGTGAGCAGGCCGACCAGAGCCAGACCAACAATCTCTCACTGAGCAGTAAAACCTTTGTTCCCACAGGGTAAATGAGCAACTCTCTCCAGCTCCTTCCTACTTCGCAGTTCTATATTAAGTTCCAGGACATTGTTTATCTGTCAGGTTCATATTGTTAGTGTTTTCTTTTACTGTCACTTCTCTCATCTTGTCATTTCTTTGAGTATAAAAGTTCCAACAACCCACTGGATGCTACCTGCTCAGCAGCAAACAGCAGACGGATATAGTTAGAGATAGTTAGTCTGGCTTGTGATTGGTCAGTGTATCAGCTGGACCTTGATACCACAACAGCACACACTCTGACATCATCAGTCATGGCAGCACCCGTAACCTGCATATTTTGGATTAACTTTTGTTCAACATGAGGAAGCACCATCCATCTTTATTTACAGTGTATTCTACATACAAGTCCAAAAAGTCTTACTTTAGTAGTAAGATTAATATTGTGAAAGGAAACTAAAGCTACACCTCTTGGTTAATGTACCAATGCGATGTTGATATGAATAGAGGAACTCATTTATCATATTTTGTTTCACAACTGACTGAAGATAGTATCTAGGGATCTGTTCATTTGGGTAGATTACAGATAATACAAACTGAACTCGTCAGTTCTCCGGTTGCCATGCACAATAACGTGCTGTAACAAAAGGCCCGTTTTGCCAGTGATGTAAATTGATGTAAATTTGTTCTGTGTTCTTTAGGTGCTCAGTGAGCATCCGGTGTATTTCATGAGCCCATTATGTTTTTGCATAAATTGTTGCCTGCAGCTGTAGCAGTGGGTCTGAGACAAAGGCCTGAATTATTCTTGACACAGAGACTAATGACAGTATTTTTCTTGCCTTGTAAATCCAGCAGAGCAAAATTTCACTTAGATCAGCTGCTTGTTTGCTGAGGCCTCAGCAGCTCCTGCAGGGAGGTGATCAGTCCACTGCTCCAGTGCAAAACAGAGACTTTTACAATTCTACTCCTTTTCATTTCACTGCAGGAAATAGCCATCCTCAGCAGCTGAGCACGTTGTGGACAGAGAGAGGTCGCTATGTGGAAAGTTTCACCTTGATTACCCAGAAATCCTCTGGCTTGATGCCAGAGAATTTGGCATGCTGAGATTTACCTCAGATTAAGGACAAAGGGCTACTGATTGTACACAGAGCTGTTTTCTCTGAGCAGCCCCTGAGGGATACCTAATGCAGCTGCAAAGAACATTAGCGAACGTTAGTATCACCAGCGAACTATCTTATTAACTACGGTATCTAACGTAAACTAGTTACGCCATAGGGGCAGTTCTTCAGATGTGTAGCAAACATAAATACACTGTGAAAAAAAGATGTTCAGCTCCCAAAAAGTGAAGCCAAAACGTCTCAATAGTCCCCTTGTGGTTGGCTTCAGTATAGGTCCAAAACCATGCCTCCTCCACGTTAGAAGATGGGACATGCACAAAACCAAAAAAAATGAATAAAATAGTTTTTCTCAAAGATGGTTTGTTTTAGTTAGTTCTTGTGACAATGATGTTTGTTCAAGCCGGGCATGTGTATGCATACAAATAGCATAAAACTTAAAAGTAATATTTCAGAGTTTCCTTTGAAATACATTTCCCTTTACTTGTTTTAGTATAAACAACACTTGACTGGGTCTCACATATTTGCATGTCATGAACCAATGAACATGTTCTGTTATTGTGTTAAACCAAGTTCTGGTACATTTCTTCTCTTCATTTTCTTTGACTTCCCATTTCTTTCAGTTCTTGTATCCAGATGTGAAGCGGCTCTTTCAACTCTGATGTTATTATCCGGGAGTTGTCTCATGTCTTGCGGTAGCTGTTTGAGACAGGTAACCATGAAAATATCCCTCAGAAGTTGGTTCAAAGAGAAATTTCATGTACTGCCTTCCTGACGGTGCGGATATAAATATATAAATGAAAACCTGAAGAAAGGGCAGAGGGCGGCTTTTAATCTTTTAGCTTTGATTTTCAAAGATGGAAGAGGTCTTCTGTCTGGCTGTGAAGCTAACGGTAAGAGCATCCTGAACTCAGGTATCAGTCACCTGCAAGTCCAGATCATAGAATTTATAAACTGCTCAAAAAAATGAAGGGAACACTTATTCATCACAGTATAACACCAAGTCAGTAAACTTCCAGGGATATCAATCTGAAGCACAATGGATTGTGAATGAATTTCACCTGTGTAAGAGCCATTTTGTTACTGTTTTGTTTTGTTAAAACTCCCACCACTTAGTAGTGCAGTTGTCAAATAGGCATGGGGTTAATATAATCCGGTGATACAGGTGTTGCTGGTAAGGAGCAAACAGTTTTTGACTGTGCGTTAATGGCTATGAAATGGTTGCAAGTATTTCTTTTGTCTATGTTTTGGGGAAATGGACTTATGACAGAAAACGTGGTTGTGCTCTTTTTATTTTGGAAAGCCGGCCCACTGTAAAATCTTCCATCGCCTTTGTTTTGTGAACTGGACTCTGTTTTTGCACACATCTAAACAATCAGTCAGCAACTGGGGTGGCTTCTTTCTTTTTTTCCCTCATGTTCCTTAAATCTACGCTGCAAAACCAGCTTGGAAGTGGCAGCAGTTTATAATAGTATGTTTAATGATATACAGGAGATGGCTACATTTTATTGCACTTCTGCCAAACTGGACAACTAACCAGTGTCCAACCTTCAATTAATCACGTCCCTCCACAGCTGCAAGCTTAAATTCAGGAATTTACCGTTAATGGCCAGAGGATTCTGGGTAATCTGCAGTCTGTTGTCATTTTGATTCAGGCTGCAGCCAAGAGAGGGAGTTAATCATTCTAACTGTTCTCATCTTGAATCTGTATTTATGCTGTTGTTCTCTGAGAATGTTTAATGATTATTATACAAGTGCTCGTTTGAGTTAGCAGGATGGACAATGAGTGGAGCCTCGGTGGGCAGGAGGGGAGAAGATGAAGATACAAACTTTCTCTGTGGAGCCGTTGTCAACGGAGTGCTCAGGAAAGAAACAAGTGATTAAATGAGATGAGAGCCAGAGGAGCAGTGTCAGGGAGAATGGTGCTGTCCTCGTCAACGCTGTGTTGTGTCTGCCACATGAGGGGCAGTCGTGTGGGGGCGGCTGATTTTCTATGCCGGATAAAAAAAACTGCACTGGCCACACGACAGATGTTCACTCTGGTATGATCCAAACACCCATCACCTGTTCTCATTCCGGTCCCTAACATCTGTGGAGGAAGGAACATGCGGGGTGGGGTTGCTAGTGGTGGTGATGGGGGGTTGTACCAGAGGATTGACCCAAGCGGACACTTAAAGGAATGGTTCACAGAAAAATCAAATAAAATTCAGTCATTATCTACTGACCACAATGCTACCCTGATGGAGGGTTGGGTGAAGTGTTTGTGTCCAAGAAACACTTCTGGAGAACCAGGGGTAAACACTGCTTCAGCCAAATCGGTACTGCTCCTCTGGTGTCATCCAAGTGTCCTGAAGCCCCGTTATTCATATTCAACTCCAAACGGATTAATTTACATCATGTTTAAAGCCTAAATGTCTGATATCCTTCTGCAGTGTGTGTAAACAAATGGACCTGTGCTCTCGTCAAGGTGTATTCTGGATTTTAAACAAAAAAGGCCCATGCCCGGTGAATGGTAAACAAATTCGGGACACCTCTGGTTGACAGGTGGACTTTGTTTGATCTTACTTGTGGCCCAGATCTGGCAAACAGGAGCGGACCATCCAAGTGCCATCATACCGTGTGGTGCTATGTGTGGTTTTTTTCTAATTCTGGCTCCAGTAATTTTGCAGTGCGGGTCGCTTAGCTTAGCCTTAAGACTGTCAACAGGGATACAGCTATCCTTACTGACTTAGAGTTTTCTTTGAAAAATCTTAAGAGGAAGTTTAATGAGGCCCAACTAACTTTTGAGGCTCATAAGTGTGTGTGGTGAACGTCATAAGTAGCAAACCATATTACATACAAAGTGTCGTTTTAAAACATAACAAAATGTTTCCATCGAAATAAGAGTTTTATCTGTAATAATTTCTATCCATACTAGCACACAGTAAAATGCAGATCTCATGTGATGGTTATTTACTCTGCAGTTGCTAAGACCTACTTTACAGCAAAAGAAGTCTAAAAATGAAAAGAGATTGACTTTGTTCCCATTGCCAGTAGAGGAGTTTGCCTTTCTGTTTTTTCCCGTGGTGCATCACACTCTTTTACCTAATTAGATAGATCACCCACCTAGGTGTCATATTTCCATCACTGCCGATTGTAGCCCGGAGCTGATTAAAACCTGTATCTACTAAAGGTATATGACCCAAGAGTGACTGCAGATTGTACCTGTTCCCACCGTTGACAAACACCAGGTGTTAGTGGGTGTTAGTGGGTTATCCACTTGTTATTAGGATGATGGCTGCTCCTGTAGCTGAACAGGTTATTTGTCATTATCAGAAGCTTAAATTAGACGTGGAGGCAGCTTCACATTTCAAAATTCAGGGTGTTTTCTTGATCAAGGCTGGATTCCATTGAAGCAGGTTTCTGGAATAATGTTCCAACACAACAGCCCAGTCAATCACTGCTGCAGCTCCAGGCCATGGTGTCTGGATTAATTACCCCCCAACGCCCACAGCCACATTTTAGTCTGTAATTACATAACAGCAGCGATCTTTCACCTGATCTGTCCCTGGGCTTCAGCCTCTCTGTACTCACAGGAGAAGTCAGGAAATTGAGTCCGTTTATCTGAAGAGATGCTCCAACAGACAGGGCAGTAACTGGCTACCCAGAGTCTGACTCCTGACGAGATTAAAAACATTGGATGTTAGCCCAGGGCGGGGATTCTGGGAGATTGCCTGTAACCTTGATTTAAGGAGTCCCAGCTGTTCACCGATAAACTGCTTGGGTGCGATTGAGGACAAATGTGGGGCACAAATTCCTCTGGATCACTAATCACTCTCTCTCTGTGTGTTTGTGTTGGTGTGTGTGTGTGTGTGTGTGTGTGTGTGTGTGTGTGTGTGTGCAAATTAAATGTTGACTTTAAAAGCAGTTAATGATCACAAACAATAAGAAAATAAACTCTGAAAAATGCCCGGCCTGAATTTTTTGTGTTCAGTTTGCAGAAGATTTTTTTTTGCAGGAGATTTTCCGGGACAGAAGCATATACAACAACAGGAGGATTTATGGTTAATCCAGGCAAACAATTGAAGACAATGTTTAAATACAGGCATCGTTTTTTTCCTGACCTGCAGATACTCGCTCTGCGTCGAAGAGGCATAGCTACAGGAGCAGCCACAACATCCTTCCAACCCTGGGATGTCATTAATCTTGCCCAAGGAGAATTGATCAGACAGTGCATTTAGACACGTTGTCATGATAACGAGCCAACAGCCAACTAATGATCTGCTCTTAAACATCCCACAGGAAAACTGTAGCAGCGAATCCTTCAGCAGAGTTTCTTCCACCTTCACTTTGGGCCAAAGGCAGATTTACATTCGATTGGTTTACAGTCCAGTCTCCTGAGCATTTTCCAGAGTTGTTTTGGACAATCTCCTTCTGCTTTCCACATATTTGAAAGACAAAACTCCAGAAAATGTCCAGATCTTATGCTGTTTTTCTGCGCCTAAGCAAGCCTAGACAATCTGCTTCCTGTGATGTGTTATATTTTCAAGAGTCTTGGTCACCGTGAATGTTCCTGAAATGTTCTTGTATTATTGATGTGTCTGACACAGACAATCTCCTGCTACTTTCTTCATATATGAAAGATGAAAGGAAAGCTCTGGAAATTTTCCCAGTTTCTGGATAATTTCCGCAGCCATGTCTGAAAAGCTCCTGTGTCCTCTAAGATACACTGTCTTTTAATAACTGATTGTGAGGACATTCACTGGAGAAAAATACAATTGAGTCAGCTCTCCTCCTCCCCCTCCTCCTCATCCTCCGATTCCTCCTCTCCAGGATATGTTTTACTTCCAGTTTGATTTAAGGTGTTGTCAGAAAGTCAATTTTTCAAACGAGCTCTCATCCCGGGCATCAAGAGGACACGATTGCAAAACTGTCGAGGGACCCACTTTGAACATTTAACTGTGAGGTGTGACTGAATAATCTTCTCCTGAATGAAGCCAGCGGTGATTGGATAGTAAAAAGAAAACATGGATGGGTTTTCTCTCCTTGCTGCTGCTTGCCTGGACCTCAAGTTGTCTCCTCTGAGATTAATCTGTTTGCCTGCAGAATACCAATCTACTGTGGCAACACGGAAGATGACTCAGGATCAGATAAATAAAAATGAAACTCAGGCTTCATGTTCAATAATTAAACATCTGCAGTATTTCCTCAGTATTTCAACTGAGGAGGTCTGGATCTATGGTGTCCCTTGAGGACAATGCACATACAGGAGGGAAAGCCTGGTTGCTGGCTGCGGTAGAGGTCATAAATCCTCCTCCTCCATGTTAATGGATGGAATTGAGACTTTATGTACAGATGGACGACATGACAGCTCCCAAAGGTGAAGCCAAATCGCCTTGATCACCCCCTGCTGGACCGAACACAGGTCAAAGAAAATGTTAAGTAAATTTTTCACTAATATTGTTTCTGTCATTGATGAAATATGATAGAAAACAAAGTAAAACGACATGATTGACAACTGAGAATGACTTACGTTAGGTCAAGAGTGTTTATCAGCAGGACTTCGATACCATGGCTCCACACCAACATGAGCAGAGCCTTGCTCCAAACGAAGAGTAAAACAGTCAATCTTGTAGTCAAAATTATAAAGCTTCATTTCTAACAAGAATGAAGCTTTAAAAAATGAAAGGGTTTTCAGAATCTTGTCGTTCAGATAAGATATGAAAAGATGATCTTTTCTTAGTCACACAGTTGGGAAATTTGCAATATTATATAATATAAATTGCATATAAAGTCCTCTGGATCCTGGTTATTTTTCAGCCTGTGTCCACTTCAAAATGAAGCAGCAGTCTGCGTATAGTCCCTCATCACAGGTTACAGCTTCAGTGAGTGTTTCTCAGTAGGGCCCAAGCAGCAACGGTGCCAGGAAGCTATTGTTTTTGAAGACATTGTGATAATTATTATGTTATTTTATAGGGGCAGTGCCCACTCTGAAACTGTCTGCTTTGAATGTTCTGTTTTCTTGTCCTTTGTTAATGCTCCAGGGCTACTTCAGAATGATTCCCTGTCATCAGTGAGTCCTCCTCAAACAGTTCTACAATGTACTGGCACTTTTCATTGTCTGTGTTCTATACGTTGAGTGCAGAGCTTTTTTTTAACTGTCTATGGTTCAGAGTGAAGTTTATATTCATCCTATCTGGAGTATTTGTAGTTAATATTCACCAATCTTGTAATTGTTCGATTTAATGTTTTTGTTACAGATTTGAGTTTGATTGTATTTTCATGGAGATGAGGAAAAAAATAATTTCATAACCAAAATAGTAAAAGTAGTAGAGATAACTTTGCAGACGGATGATGAAGGATGACAGAATGATCCAAGTAAACTTCAGTGTATGCACCAAACTACAGCAGTGAAACTTCAGTCTCAATTTAATAACCAAAGGAAACAATATATTACTCCCTTTGAATTTAACTATAAGTGCAGAGCTGACACACATAACACAGGCACCTTTAAAAACGTAAAAGTCTTTGGTAGAAAAAAATGCAACAATTTGTATAAATAAAACATGTAAAGCGATTTTATTCCTGTTTTTCAATGAAACATAACTGAAGCTATCAATAATTCACTATTTTATCATTTACTTTCGTCAAATTGGTCCACAGACACAATTTAGGCCCAAATAAGCTCCTTTATTTGCTTTCAAAAGATTAAGGTTTTGTTACATAGGCCCTAACAGTAGAAACAGATATATAACAAATATACATTTGACATATGTCAACAAAAAGAAGAACATATACAGTGAATATTCATCAGCTAAGTAGTTATTGCAGACATAAATTGAGAAGTCATACTAATAAAAAAAATTATTAAATTAAATTATGGGTTGAATTAACTATAATCCAATAATATATCTAATTTTACTTTACTCATAAATCAACATTCAAAAGACGGTCAGATTTACAAGATAGGAAGGAAGAATTAAATTATCAGGAAAACACGATTAAAACATTTAAAGAGATCAAACAAAGCAGTGTATAAATGACAAAGTCAGACGATCTCGTTTAAAACCAACCCACGAATATGAGAAGCATCTGCATGCTGCTCTTCAAAGTTGCACGAGCAATAATCAATAGCCGAAGTAATACAGACCGACGGTACGTGAAGGCATCGTCGTCGCAGGGGAGCGCAACGCCGCTCCGCGCCCTGATTGGACGTTGGAGGCGGTGGGCGTGTCCGCCGGCCGATTGCGGAGACAATAGAGAGAGAGAGAGAGAGAGGGGGAGACTGAGAGACAGAGAGACTGAGAGACAGAGAGACAGGCAGACAGACAGACAGGCGGTGGTGGAGGTCTCTGCTTCAGACTCACTGTCTCTCTGCAGGATCCAGCCCCATCATAAACATAATCCCTGGTTCATAGTGCTGCTGCTCGGATCATCCCTGTCAGTCAGGTGTGTGAGGGTTCCTGGGAGCTGAGGACTCCGTGTGGAAGGATTGATGCTGCAGGCTGCACATTCTCTGAGGTAACACATCTCTCACCAAATACGCTCCTTTATTCTCCAGCTGTGTTTTCATGCATGCACCCTCACACTGAGCCGAGGTTGTGTGTCTGCTGTTGTGCTGCTGCGCCGCTGTGTGTGTGCGCTCATCACACTGAACCACTGGCAACGAAGACCCCATACTGTTTGTTCTACTAATTTAAACTGTTGTTATTATTATTTTAATCTAATTTAAGTTTAATTCTTCAACTTGCACCATGTGACTTAACAGTGACTGAGCAGAACAATAGAGCTGCTGTGGAGCTATTGTGTCCCAGCTGCACGTGTGTGTTTGTGTAATCACTGAACGTCTAATATGGCTATTGACATTTGTAAAATTATTGATCCTATATTCTGCATTTGTGCACATGCTCACGTGCACACACCCCAGTGCTGCCTGGGGTCACATGCACTGCAGCTACAAAGGAAGGGAAGCAATGCTTTGTGTCTGCAGAGCTGATTCCCACTTTATGTGATTGGTTGTGATTTCTCACTCCAGGGCCTCTGTAGGAAAGTGTCACCAGGGACACTTAAATGAGGTTTTGAGTTTTTGTTTAGAATGATAAATGGCCTGTATTTATATCACACTTCTCTAGGCTCTGACCGCTCAAAGCACTTTACACCAAAGTTCACCCATTCACACATACAGTGCAGTGCAGCACATCCTCTATCACACATCTCTCACACACTGTCAGCACAGCCGTCCAGGGCAACTAAGGGTACAGCATCTTGCTCAAGGACACTTCGGCACGCAGAATGGGGGAGACTCAGGTTGAACCTTATAACCTCAGTTTCCTCAGGTTGACGATCCACTGAATGTCCGCTCAGGGAACTTTGTGTAAAAAAGATGTTTGATATTTCACATAATAAAATGAATAAATAAATGACTGAAAGGATGAACTGACTCATCAACAGCTTAATGGACACTGACAATAATCATTAGTTCTACAGCTATTTCATTGTGAGACGCTGGTTTTCACATTGCACTGATGCACTCGTACATACGGCATACAGGGGAGACAGAGTCCAAGAAGAAAGAGATGGAGATCAAAGGGGACAAAAGAGGGAAATGTTGAGTTAAGCGTAGAGTTCACAGCAGCAGAATCGGGTTGGCATTAAAGCAGCGGCCCAGTGATGTGCTGCAGAGCGTGCGGGCACAAAGCCTCACTGTTTGCAGATGCTGTGGTCCGAACCAGTTGAAGCCTGGTTGCTTTGATGTGCTCCGAGCTGACCACCAGGGGCCCCCACCAGCGGGGCCGAAACTGCAGGTTTGTCGCACGAGGCGCCACGTCCACACACACAGTTGTGCCGGCCAGCAGGATGGAGTTTTACTTCTACAAACATTTCCAGGGGAGAGAGGTGCTCACAGGGCAGAAATAATCCCACTGGTTTTGTTTAGTGTCAGCGGGCAGAGTCGGAACGTCTCACTGCACATGTCAAGTTCACTGACTTTGACTTGAATAAGTAAGAATGAGAGGACGGAGCTGAAAGCTTGAACAGTCTCTTACGGCAGTGAAAACTGGTGATGATGGTACATTACTCTACTTTCACTGTTGACTGGGCAGGTAAAGATAGTTTTGATTGTTTCGTTCAGTCAGATTTTGCACTTTTGAGGCAGTTTGATAAGGATGAAACAGCACCTCCCCTGCCCCCAGGCTAAGCTCACTGTAAACTGAACACATCTAGATTTGAACAAAGCAAGAAATCTAAAGGTCTCACAAGATAATTTCTCATTTAGGGAGAGATTCCACTTTCGAATGCACAGGTTGTGCAGGGGAATCTGTTAAGTATGTATAGAATGAATGTAAAGTGAAGCCCCAGCCTCGAAACGTTACATTTGTCGAAGGATTTTCTTTCCGGCAATTTTGTTTGTTTTCAATACAAGTGGTAGAAACATAGATAAAGTTTCAGAAGATCAGATTTGAACCTTTCCGGTTGTTGTGAAAAATCTTCTTCTGAAGTATTAGCAACGTCAAACACGACAGAACACTTTCAGCTTTGCCTTCGCACTGCCTGCTTTTGTGAGTCTTGAATATAGTTATTAACGGCACCAGCAGCTAAATTAGCCTGAATTACATTTAGCTAACAAACACGATCATACTGCTCCCCCTGCAGGTGGTCATTAGTGTCAGTCTCAGAGGGTCATGCTGACACATGATCAATCAGCAATCAGCACGTGGTAGCAGAATGGTTCATCTATAGATCACCTCCTCAATTATTTGAATTTATAAAAAAATTATAATCAGTCTGAAAAATGCCGAGCCTCAGAGACCACAGTATTGTCTTCAGTTTGTTGTTGGATAAAGAAAGCAGATACTGGACATTTTCTGTTTGAGATGACTGAAAGGATGATTCAGTTTCTGCAAGAGTGAGCTGCTTAAATTGAAGTGCTCAAGTACGTGAGCAGAAGTCTTATATGTTCTGTCAGCGGGTCTGACGACCGGAACACAGTAAAGGCTCCTGAAAACCTAATGGACTTTTTTTGATGGTCCACCTGCCCACGTTGTTATGTATGAATCTGCCAATCAGATTTATTTACTTATTAACTGACGGCACCTGTCCCACATCGTTCCGGCCCACTTCAACTCATGATTGCAACCAAGATGAATAGTGGAATAATTTCAGTTTTTATTTTGTGAATGTCACAGAAACATTCACAAACGATTTGTCACATTTGACTTATCTTGTTCTAACAAAAGGCTAAAACCTATTAGAGAATTGTCGTCTTAAAATGATGAAAATACTTGCTGATCTTGTCTTATATTCTCTGGTTTAAGAGAGAAGCTGAAACTAGAGAGAATATTGTTTTTTCTTCGGTATGAGAAGTTACTGAAAGAAAAACCCATATGTCAGTTATTGCTCTTATCCACTACCACCCTATATATTCAGTTTTTTCTTCTAAATCCCAAAATGTAAAAAAAAATATCCTGCTATTTGTTTGAAAAGAGATTTATTGAGTTATTTAATCATATATTGCAGCTTTTCTTTAACCACAGCGTGCTACTAATGGATGCACTGTATGATAGTGTGTGTGAATCATGGTGTGAATGTAAAACTGTACCATAAGAGCTTTGAGTGGTCATCAAGACTAGAAAAGCGTTATATAAATACAAAACCATTTACCATATATATTGAGTATTGACGAGTCAGCTGACGAGTCATTTCAGCTGTATAAGCCTTCAATTTCCAGTCAGGCATACAAAAGATCCACTGTGTTTACGAAGCCGTCTCTTCCCATTAAAGCAAAAAACAAATGTCTCAGGTCAAAAAAATCTGATAATTAAAACAAACCTGCCCGACTGGGTAAGCTCAAAATCCACTTCTGCCAAATCAGCGACTCCTACCTGCCTCTGATTTTGTGCTGAAGCAACAATAACTAACAACCAGTTCATCTTCAGTTTGTTGTTAAAGATCAGAGAATGGGGCTTTTCTGTCGGAAAGCGAGCAGCTCAGCATCAGGATCACTCCTCAGATCACATTCAGCTCAGCAGCAGAGACTCTGACAGAGGAGACGACAGATCTTCATTTGATTCCGAGCTGCCTGCACCGTCAGAGTGTATGAGCCAAGCAGCTCAGATTTCATTTCCTTTGTCGCGTCGTTGTTTTGTGGACCCGGTGAAACAGATGTGAGCTCTCCTCCTCTGGGGTTCTTTCCATGTTCATTCTCATGTGGTCTCACCTGATGATGCATGACTGGTTTCACTGGCCTTAGTCTGTTCCATTAAAAAAATAAGCTTTTTGGGGTTGTTAGCTTTTAATGTTTTATATTACACAGAACAAATTTG
Source organism: Pseudopleuronectes americanus (assembly GCA_038501795.1). NCBI lineage: Eukaryota > Metazoa > Chordata > Actinopteri > Pleuronectiformes > Pleuronectidae > Pseudopleuronectes > Pseudopleuronectes americanus. The sequence goes on from CM076732.1 coordinate 14,394,856, forward strand.
TAAGTGGATGTGGAGGTGACACTTTGGACACAGCAAACAGCTCCTAATATCATACCATGGACATGGTGCTCCTGACCACCAGACGGTCAATTCAGTTAAGGACATGGTAAAAACGTTCCTCAGTCAGGCTCGTACACTGTTAAGGCATAGCATAGCCACAAGTCTATTCATCAAACTCGCCAGCACCTTTTTATTTCCTCACTGCGCCTGCGTGATATATAAAAAAAGGTGAAAGTGAAACCAGGACATGACGACACAATGCGTCATATGGACTGAAAACATGGAGGCCAGGCTCGTCGAGCTGTGGCCAGAGTTTATCTGCTTGTGTCAGCACACAAGAACAGCACATATGGGCAAGGCAGAGTGTTTTCCACTGGTCAGCATCGTGAAAGGAAAAGGGTGACTGGTACCTCCAGTGTGACCACTAGGAGCACATACAATCAAAAGCGTTGGTTATGCAGTTGGTCTAGCAGTATTTTTCAAAAACAAGTTCATAAACTAGATGACCCCTTTCACAGAGTCGGGCAAATTCAATGACTTAGTCGATGTTGAGGAAATATTTTGAACATTTTTCGTATTTTTCTTTTAAACGACCCATCTTCATTCTGGTATTCAGTCAGTTACTAGCTTTGTTAGCCCTTTTTGCATGACCGAACAATTTCTTTTATATCATTTTATGTTTACATATTAATCTCATTAAACCATTTTATCTTGTTTCTGCTGCTTTTTATGTTTATTTTGCTTGTTGTCTTTTTAACTCTGTGTTCTTGTGTTCCTGCTGTGCAGCTTTTCTTTAATTGTCATATAAGTTGTTGAATGCTCAGATTTTTCTGTTGGGATAAAGAAAGTATCTTAAGAAGGAAACGTGCCACATGCTTCTCATGATTGTGTTTATCACTAAAGCCCATTTTCCACTGATAAAAATATAAACTGGCTTTCGTCAGCATTCATAGGTTAAAATGACTCTGGAGTAGACACATGCTTTTGACTCCTCTCCTGGCAATGGTAAAAGAACCATTTAGACATCTGTAGACATTTAAAAGACCTGCATGCACCTGCTAATTTTATGTAAAAGAGGTGTAGGTAGAGATTTGATGCAGAGGCTGTCAGGTTTACAGGTCTTTGTTCATATTGGCTTTGTTTTATAACAACTAAGATTTTAAAAGTTGTACAATTCAACCTGAGGGTGGATTCCACATCAATCCATACGGTGGTTATTGAGATATTCCAGTGGGGGTTCGACCAGCAGACTGTCCACAGAACCTCCTCAAATGTTATTTAACAAGCGATGATGAATCGATTTTTGTCCTCCTCTCTCTGGAACCCTTTGCAGCACTGAATACTTTTATGGAGCCACATATTGTTTAAGACGGTAGCACTTGTTCATTAAGTGTTTTTCAGTTGGGCGACATATTGATTTAACATTACAAATGATTAATTGGGTGCTGATCTTTTCTACAAGTCGATGTTGGCTCAGGCACAAATGAGGTGGCAGAGGCTGTTTTTTTGTTCCTGCAGTGCTTAATGCACAATCAGAGAGAGAGATGGTTACGCAGCACTTTTATCAGGTTTGTCATGTTGATTGTCCGTCACGTGATGTTTTAATGGCAACTGAATCAAGTGATTTTCTCCAAAAACATGAAGAAAGCAGCTTCTTAGATTTCTGCTTGATTTTGGGTCTGAGATTTTGGTTTGGCGAGCAGCACAATGTCTGTGCATCTGAGTCATCAGGTACATACTGTATCTTGGCAGCATATCAGTGATGGTCCGGGGCCTTGAATAGATTTGTAAAAGTGCCATGATCTTAAAATCTATCCAGCATTAACTGAAAAACTGCAGGGACTTTAGAACAGGAACAATCCGATCTATGCTTTTTGTTCCAGTCAAAACTCTGGCAGCATCATTCTGTACGAGCTGCCATTGATTTACTGACTTTTTGGGATACGTGAGTGCATTGCAGTGCAGGAGCTGAAGTCTGCACCAAATACAAACCTGCACAAGCTCCTTTGTGTGAAGAGGTAAAAGAAATCCTCTGACCTCTTTAGTTATTTCCATTTTCTGTCTAGAAAATTAGACCGGTTAGTCTTACTTATGATGCACTATGTTCTTTTAGATATTTACAGGCTTAGTCTGGTTGTAGACTCCAGGTCAGGAAAGTGATGCCAATGCAGATTTACCTGAAACTCTCTCAAATGACAAGTATAGGACGACCTAACTGGTTAGTAAAAGAAATCAGGTCCTATAGAAGTCTATGAGAAAGTTGATTTATAACGTCAGTTAATAATTTCCTAAGGAGTTTATGCTGTCAGTCTCTAGTTTCAAGTGTCCTTCAATACAACATTATGTTCAGTTTGTAAATTATGGTGCTGTTTAGAGTCAAAAAGTCGATAAAGCACGGTTTGCAATGAGGTGTGGATACTGCGTGATGGGCAGTTAATGACCCCCTCTTTCAAATATGGTTACTTTTAAAAAAACAAAATGGCACTGGACAAAATACCAAACTAGAGTCTTCAAAACGGCAGCTAACGAACAAATGAGTATCAACTCGGTGTAAAGTCATTTGTTTGTTTGCTGCCGTTTTGATGAGTCATATTATACATGTTCTAGGAAAGTTAAAATTTTAAATATTTTTTTAAATAGTTTGATTATAATGGATTTCTGTAATTATTGGTCTTGCTTCGGTCTTAAATAGGACTTTTGGAAATATGTTCCCCATAATGCTTTGGGATAGAATAGAATAAGTGTGAATTCAGTAACTAGAACTGTAACTTAAACATATATCATTGAAAATACAAAATACACATACAAATACTGTTCAGTTTCTTTCTGCATTATCTATATTGATGTACAGACAATGATCACTGGCTTCTCTGATTCTGAATGCAACCATGTGTTGATTATGTAGTTATGAAAGCATAATTGATATGTTCTAGACATATTTATGGAGGTATGCTCATGACAGTCATTTGTGATAATGATATACTTGGGAAGTGTAAATCATACTCAATCTATCTAAGTATGATTGAGTATGTGCTAAGGTTGAGGTTGACAAATTTAGAAATTGAGAGAAATTGTGCATATTGCAGACGTAAATGTCAAATTATAATGATTAAGTGAAATCAAATATACAGCTGACTGAAAAGGAAAGCACCAAGAATTGAACCTTGTGGTACTCCAAATGAAAATATAATATTTTATCAAATATTTGTCCATGAACACAATTAATATACGAACTTCTTACTAGTTCCTTGTATTTCCTTAAGATGTTTAACCAAAATAGAAAGTAATTGGTCCATTTTACAATTGGAAAAACAACAGTTGAAGTCCAACAAGTGTTAAGATTCTAACATTAATAGGAATAAAGTCTAGAAGGAACTGTTGAAAAGTTAAAGCAGATCATCCAGTAGTTATGGCATGAATGACACCTTCCTGTTGTTGGTGTGAAAAGATATGAGGATGTTCATTAACACTCTTCGCCCCTGGACCTCCATTTGCAGTCAATCTGAACTAGTAACTCCCCTCCTGTATGGAGGTGCAGAAGTGGAGACGAGCGGCAATGACGCAAGGCAGGTTGGCTTACTTCCAGCTGTGCTTTGATGACTGATGAGCATTTAACTGAAAAGAGACAGCGGGCGGTTCTCGTCCCCTCTTGTCGGGGAGGCAAACAGGGCTTGGCGTTCCTTGAGGGCCTCTAGGAAGCAGCCATGGCACGGTAACAGAAGCTCCTGGGAGCTGCAGCGCACTGAAGATGCTTCTAATTAGTGCTGCTTGTGACTTCTTTCATCCCGAAGTTCTTTGATATGACGGTAGCGTGATGGCACATATGGGCATATACTTTTCCTCAGCATCTTATTGGCTGAGAGAGAGAAATACATTTGAACCTGTACATTATACATGCATACATGTCAAGGCTGCCATGCTTAAATGGAGCCAAAAATAAAACAAGGCCCTGGCAGCAGTAAACATTTTGTCCTGCTGAGATGTTGTAGCTCTCAACAAAATGGTTTCTTTGTTGGCTTTAGTCGTAGCAGCTAAATGTATCTGGAATGAAATGATTCACACAGAGTTTTCACAATATCCAAGATGCTTCACATGAGGTTTTTCTTGCTAGGTTGAAAAATAATAATAAACAAACAAAGAAGATATATTATTGATTAGGATCAGCTAGTGCCTATTCTAAACCTGCCTGGTTGTAATTGGCTGTTCTCTTGGCATGTGTTAATGTTCCAGAACTACTTCAGAATTATTCCTTGTCATTAGTGAGTCCTCCTCAAACAGTTCTACAACATACTGTCACTTGTGTATTGTTTGTATGCTGAACTTGCTGAGTGAAGTTATAAAACTTTGGGTTCATCCTACCTGGTTTATCTGCAATAAAGAATTCATAATCAATTTATCTCATAAAATGAAACAGAATTTGCTTCATTACTGTTCATGTGTGTGGATTATGTATAAGCTGGATTGATTTACATCCATTGCATTTCGGCTATTTCAGATGTCTGTTAAGCATTTGACTCCATCTTCAGACCCAAGTTCTTAACTTTAAATGGAAAGCTCGTTAATTCATCTCCATATAAAGAATTGCAACAACGAAGTGAATGTTGTGCTTTTACTTTTTTGACAAATGGACAAGAACCTGCAAAACCTGTGAATGTTGCAAAAGAAACCATTGCAGATAAAGAAGGTGCAGTTAGGAACATCTCTTTCTCTCATCTGTTCCCCCTTTATCATTTCTTATAATGTTTAAGCCACAGGCTTAAAGGTCAGTTTGTTAACATTCCACTGTATTTTGTTACATTTATCCATTTACATCAATACATGAACTCTTCCACCCCTGCCAAGTGTGTACTTTTATGTATCCTCCATTTTCCTTGAATTTCTGTTCAGTGACCTTGTTTCAACTGTATTGAAGAGGCACATAAAAACAGGTGTATAGATTCATACTTCTTATTATTGATAACATCTGAGGAGCTTTAATTACATAACTGAGCCTGGTTACATTGGGCCGACAAAAACATTTGCAGAGTAACCATTCTGCTCCTTTTTTGAAAGAGTATGCTGTGCTTAATGGCAAGAGCTGTATAAAAGAGTTGTGTAAAGAATGAGCCCCTCCTGGAGCTGCCAGCAACTCATTAGAAAATGCTTAATGCTGAGGTGAGATTCATCGCTCTTCAAGCGCTTTTCAAATCCAATCAAAGCTGTAGGAGCAGCAACAAAATCCAATTCAATATATCGTGTTGATAATGTGGAGTTTGTGATGCGAAGCTGTGAAGATAAACTGTGCAAGACAGCCACAGTTTATTACAGAGTTTGAATTTTAATTGGACAACTCTAATCACAAAACCCGACTGTAAAATATAGAGACATGTGTTTGTAGCTAGAAACCCTGTCTGCCGCATCCATTTGTGTTTCATTGACCTTGTCAGACAGATGCTGAGCGCACCAGTGACTGAAGGCTTCTCCTGCACTCAGCTGACTCCTCATTTTTACCTGCTTGTTCTACTTTCACACTCAGCACATACAGTTTGTGTTTACGGCAACACAACTCCGTTCACTTTGTCAGTTAAAAGATTTTGTGAAGTAAACTCAGTGTTCTCAAATTCCTATGGAGCGTTAAAGTGATATATTGACCTTCAAGTCGTAATCCCTGACATTTCATTCTGGGGGTGGTGTCCCTTGTGGTCTTCCTTGTGATGCAACAGCAAGTTCACTCTAATACTACAGCAGATAATAAAAGATGAGAAGCTGATACACTAGTTGTTCTGTAGAGCCACTAGTGTGTCTGCATCTAATTTTTAATTATCACAGTTGGCACTGACCTCAGTGACATCACAGTGCATTTCCTGTTTCATAATATAAGCCAAATATTATTTTTATGAATGGATATTTAAAACGTTATATATGTCTGAGGTGTAACATGTTTGATGCCTTACAATACTATGACTTTTTATCACGTGTTTGGGGGGTTTAGGGGCGGCTGCGGCTGAAGGGGTAGTTTGGCGGTTCGATTCCTTAAAAAGCGCCATAAATATAAATGGTATTAATACTTTACTACGCTTTGAATTTTTTATGACGTTTTCTATCTTACTATACTATGTCTTTCTTCCTGTTTTTATGCCTACTATTTATTATGACTTTTGGTTATGTCTTTGATGCCTAACTATACTTTTACTTTTATGAGGTGTTTGATACCTTACTATAGTATTACTTTTTGCTACCTAACATTATTTTGACTCAAGATACTGTAACATTTCTATTTATTACCTGACACACTATAATGTTTATATGTATTTCTCTACCCGGACATTTCTATGACTTACTTTGCTGATACATAAAAAATGTCTCACTCTGCTCTGACATTTTCACGACTGTATTTAACTAGTACAAAGACAATGTTTTCATGAGAAGCCGCAGTTTTTATCAGTGAAACATACTGTATACGTTTATTTGGTTTCTTTGTTTTCACACATTCTACTTGGACATTGTCAGCACATCCCTGCACATGCTCCCACTGCAGACGAGGGCTGTCTTATAGAGGGCACAGATGGACCTGATGCACCGGACGTGGCTCGAGTCCCATCTCATTTGACACTTTCTCATCCCTGTTACTGAGAGACGCTGCACCATCGGGGCTGCGAAAGTTACTCCAGTCATTCAGACATGTAGGTCGCCACGGGTTAATGAACAGCAGAGGATAGAGCAGATTGGTGTGCTTTGGCTTCCTCTCTCAGTAACAGTAGGAGAAAGGGGAGGAGGAAGAAGAGGAAAATGGAGGGCAGCAGGCAACTGTGTGGAATCACGTTTTGTCAGAAGGAGTAGGATCTTTAGAATGTATTTCTTTGTGCTGAAATCATTGTATTAAGAGTCAATAAGTTTACATCAGTCAAGCGTTATACCTTATGTTATACCCATGTCTTTTTTTAAGGCGACCTAGATTCAACGCCCCTTCAAACCATTGAATTGTTGAGCTTTATTCCTGAAAAGGTTTGACCTGCGGTTTGTAGATTGTTTTTGTATTACTTAACAGTCCTCTAAAGACCCATCAAATAAAAATGTTTATTTGAATTTAGTACAGTCTAACAATACTAGCCTTGCTGTAGTTAAATTATTCTTGTTTGTTGTAGAAAAGCCACAAAATTAAAGTGCCAACGAAAACTATTGACACCTATTTTTTCATTTTTTTGTAAAACATCTTTGTACTGGATCCCTGTGGTCTCAGGGGAAAAGAAATCTAACAACAGGTTATATAACAATTAATTTGGTGTGCACACAAAGCTTTCTCATTTCTCTGTGATGGTGATAACAATTCACACGTGTGTGTGCATGCAGCACAATATGTGGTCTGTGGGAACGGGGTTGTGGGTGGATACTGTTCCACGTTTTTGAACCCGGCTTTCCTTCCTGCTCCTCCTGTTCTACAGGAACCTCTCCAGACACCCGCCCCCGCCCACCCCAACGCAAGAATGAACTCCTTGCCCCATGGCTCCCGCGCCTCCATCGACATCCTGGAGGAACTCCAGCTGATTGCAGCGCAGAACCTGGAAAAACTGGACATCAACAAATACTATGAGGTCGTTCGTGAACTTGGCAAGGGCACGTATGGCAAAGTGGATCTGGTTGTCCACAAAATCAGAGGTAACGCGGTGCTGCAACTCATTATTTATTCATTTAATAAACTTTTTAAATCATTTAATAGTTTTTTTCTTTGTTGGACCCCACAAAGTTTGCCATCACTGAAATCTAGAAACATATCCCATAAGAATATTTGATAAGCTCAAAAGTCGAATGTTTTGCAAAAGAAAAGAGTTAAAAGATTAACAAGTTAATTTATTTAGTTTTAGTAAAATTAATCAATCAGCTAATCTATTCAGCTCTCGAGGCAGTTTCTGGGAACCTGAGGAAGAAATGATTGGGAGTGTCAATAGTGCTTCTAGGATGTTAATCAGTCTTCTATCTGAAAGCCATTGTTTGAAAAAGAATATCTAAACTTCTACTTGGGTATTCAAACAATAAAAGCAATAATAACAACAATAATAATAGCACTATTTATGCAATAACATGCAACACAAAGTGCTTCACATAAAAGCAACATTTATGAACAGTGTGTTCTTCCTACTTTTACTTTAAAATAACAATAAATGATTAGCTGAAGACTTCCTGTGTTTGATGATCCAATGTTTAGTCCATCTTTCTTTGGCTCAGCAAGAGACATGGTTACATTTCTAAGCTCCAGCACATTCTCTCCTGTGGGTGGACAAAACTCACCTCCCTCCAGAAATGAATTCAGATTTTGCAGTTGGACAAAATAGGATATTTTTCAATTTTATGGATCTAAACTTTGAGATTTAGAGCAGGATGATGGAGGCGTTTTGCGTACAGAGCGTTCAGAGTGCAGTTTTTAAAAGGCTCCATTTCACTTTGGTATCACAGCAACATTATCTACTGAGATCAAAGTGTTTTTCTGTTTCCTCTTAAACACGTGATCATTGCTCTTGTTCAGCGTTTCCTTTTAGAAACAAACTCTGAAAGCAAACTCTGCAGGTTAAGTACGATGCCTTTTAAGAAAGAGATTTTAGGAAAGATCAGAATCCAGACCTCCTGAATGCACTACTTTACCGACAGAAATTGAGTTTTACATCGACACATTAAAAGCCAAAATGTTGACCAATCTGCTCAGAACCTCATGATCTTATATGAGGCACACAAGGCCGACACAACACTGCCTGTTTAGAGTGTCCTTTAGTCAAGGAGATTTTCTAAAGGCCCTTAAATGTGCTGTTTTCTGGGTGCATGAAAAACCATGTGAACTTGTGGTTTCATTATCGGCAAGTGTCATGGAAATCTTCTCCGAATCAGTCTGCCCTCAAACGCCTCATGAATAAATGTCTCAGTATAAATGTCGAGCCAACAGTGTAAACACAGTAAATAGACTGAAGGAAAAATCAGTTCCAACACTTGACTCCTTGAAACTTGAGGCTAAATCTGAAGAATTTGAATGTACTCTGCAATATGTGATATATGCACTAGTATATCATTAAATAAGCCTAAAAGTCAACATATTACAATGAACTATATTATAGCAACACAGTTCTGCTATAGGAAGATATATACATTTCATTATTCTTAAGGTTCTTATATTAAGTATAATTAGGTTTATAAATAAAGTTATATTTTTATGTGTGTGGAAGCGTAGTGTTTTATTTTCTACCTTTTTTTTTCTTTAAAGAAGTGACTGAAACCACTTATTGTTTATGAAAATAGTTCATTTTTCATTTTGAAAACAGATTATTTTCATGTTCTGCTGATCTGTTAAGAAACTTATCACTGGTGTTTTTTTTTCAAGAAACAATATTAAATATTCTCTGGTTTCTCAAATGAGAGAATTTAGTTCTGAATTTAAAGATGTTTGGTTTTGCTCCGTTACTGAAAACAAACACTGAGGCGCACTATACAAAACATTACAGGACATGATGAATGTGCTTAGTTACCATAGAGACATTTTGTTGTTTCATTTCCTGAATTCACATTAAAATGAAAATCTGCACATTCTAAAGTTTTCTTTATGTCATCCTGACTGTAATTTACAGTCAGATAAAATATCAGCAGTTAAATTGATGGTGAAAATAGAAGGAGGATGGGATTGTATTACTATGATCAATAGAGGTTGGTTCAGGTCATGGCTTCCCTGTATTTAAAGAGGGTGACTTTCTTACTCAAGGGCACTTTAACAGGACAATTGTTTTTAAACAGCTGCCTGATTGTTATGACCCGGCTCGCTAGGGAAGAGGAGGTCACATTAAACCAGATGATTTGGGATATAAAAAGAAACTCGGTTTTAAGATTTAATCACAACACAGCTAGGGAACTAGTGAACTAGAACAACAAGCCGGTGGGTGCTATTTCAAATCAAAGAAACAAATATAACAAAAAGAGGACTCTTAACAAGAGCTGCACAAACAACCTATCCAAACCAAAACGAAAATAAATCCTCACTAATAAGACGAATGGTTCAAATCGAAAGACAAACGAAAATAGCTTCCTGCTCCCAATGTCTTGAGAAGACGGCTCTCAAACAATTCTGGGTAAATGAGGTAAATTGGCAAGTTGTTGACACACAAATACAAAGCAAATACAAAAACAGCCACCATGACCGACAGAATTTAGACCGCCAGCCTTAAGTGATTCGTCATGATTGGAGGCTTGTGGTTCATGCCGATCCAATCTGGATCCTCGTCTCCACCAACAGCCAGGAAGGAGGAGGAGCATCTGTCAGGACTCCACAGGATACAGGGACACATAGAGACACAACACACTAACATGGACAGGGGACGGTTACGGCTGTAACACTGATTTAAAAGACAACAATTTACCGTACACACACATTCATACAGGTCATCGAAGTGTCAGAATTGCCGTCAGGAGATGGGGGGGGAGGCTGGGATTGAACCATCAAACTGTTTGTTAATGGACGACCCTCTATATCTCCCGAACCACTACTGCCCCTTATTTAATTGTAAGGAAATATAAAAATCTAGATACAATATAAAAAATATATATTGTTAATAGAATATGTACAGAGAGAGCAGAGTATAAACAGTGAAACAGACTGCACAAGAGCCATTGATTTAAACACAGAAGTACACAGTTAAGTCCCCTTGTAAAAAATGTGTTGGCTTAATTTTGAAAGTGCCAAATGCGGATGGTTGATCATTGTGGAGTGTGTGAGCTAATTATGAAACAATTGGATGGAAAAGAGATAAGAACCTTTGACAGTAACATTTTGGGTCAATACGTTTTAAATCTGGGTTAATTTAAAACTTCTGTTTCTGCCCCAAAACACTGGGAGCTGTGGCTTCACAGGCGTCAGCTGTGTTCCACTGAACAGATGGTGTTTATCTTTGTATATTAGCAACAGGCCGACTTAACAAGGACCCATTTTACATGAAAACACTAAACTACTGCAACACAAGCTGACAATTTCTCACTCCTGTGGGAATCACATGTGTTCACAGCGTCTTGGACAGGACTGTGGTTATTTACTCAACAGTTGTACTGCAGAGAAACACACTGGGCTCATCACACTTTGCTGCACATGTTTTGGAAGTGAACACATAAATGTTACTGCACGTGCATGTTAATTTTATGTTTTGCTAAGAAACCTGAAAGTAGCTTCATCTCGCAGTAATGTAAACATGTTGGTCTTGAGGATTCAGCTGTGTATACAGAAGTGTATACGTACACATCCTGGGAGAAACCGCAATGAGTTAAATGCGTGTAAAGGTGCTTAGAAATCATAGAAAGAAGATCATTATTACCTGAGGAGGTTGTTTACAGGTGCTTGTTAGTTAGGTAGCAAGATTACACATACAAAAATGCTCAACCGACTTCCATGATATGTTGTTGAGGGGTGGGCCAGGACCTGAAGAACACATAACATTTGGGTGCAGATCTGGATCAAGGTGAAGATCTAGGAATTTTTTCTCCCACTTTATTTAACATTGTTAGAAGACAGTCTGATATCTCAGAGAACAACTCATGGATCTTGATGAAAACTGATAGCAATAAGTCTCCAAACAAAAAATCTGGTTATACACTCTACTTAGGGACATTCTAGTTGTAACTGCAGAACTTGCCTGAAAATCATCACGTTTTTAAGTTTCTTCTATGACTAGTAAATATATTTGTCTTCAAAAACGGACCTGATAATGGTGCCAGTTTGAGTATGTATATTTAGGTAAAAACTGGTGGACTCATATTGTAGCACACAGCTAAGTCACCGAATCCATAGCAACATTATATAATATTATAATTAATACAGTATAAAATTGAAATGCATGAGTGAAGTTCATCTATTTATTTCTAAATGTCCTGTCAACATGGGGGAATTTAAAATGAAGAATAATGAACATATTGAAGAAAGAGATTTTGAGGATAATATCTTAATATTAAGAGAATAAAGTCAGACTTGGGAAGAAAGTCACAATTAAGAGGAAAAAAAAGACGAAAATTTATTCGGCAATAAGCGGCAGTGAGAACCTGCTCTTTTTGGACTTCCATTCTCCCTGGATCCAAAAAGAAATCACAAAACCCATTTGAATAGATGTGAGCAACAATAACCTTCAAAACTAAAGAGGCCATTTCCTCCAAGTCTGTGTGGGTCTTTCTTCAGAAGGACGTAGTTTCCTGCTCAATCTTTTCATAGTCCCGATACTTAAATGAATGTGGTTCTGATGTGACAAAACATTATTTTGTTATTGCATTGTAGAAATTACTTGTATCACGAACCGTAAGCTCCCCTCCTCCACTTGACCTTCCCTAAAATGGCTGTAATCCGCACACAGCACTTTGCAGAGCTGAGGCGGTGGTATTGGAGAAGTGTCCCCTCTTGTCTCCGCTGACACGGAGAGGCAGACGTGGCAGCTCTCCAGCTTTATTGTCTGGGGTTTTTCTGCCAGCCCTCGGATTAGTCCTGATTATTTCCCTCTCCTCTTGTTCTGGGGCAGTGAGAGGCTGTTGAGGTGAGTCAAGCCTCTGAAGCACGTCCTCCTCCTCTCTGTGCTCCCTCCACATGTCTGTGAGTTTGGGCAGCCCTTACACTATTATAGCGAGTGAAATGATTCACTTCAGGCTAGAATGAAGCTCTCTTCTTCTTTTTGGATGTCTAATCTTGTTACAGACTCTCTTTGAGGACATGTTTGCAGCAGTAAACATCGCTTTACCGCAAAATCCCCGACATGAAAGCAGATCAGCAACATCCTGGCCGCTGTGGGAACATCCAGCAGAGGATTCGAAATACTTACAGAATAAATCTGCTAGGCCCAAACAAAGGAATATCAGGATTTAACTGTGACACTGGAGACGTTAATTATTCATGAAATTTGAAGTGATTCTAATTAAGTTCCTCGCATGCAGTTTGGGAGCTTTGAAATAAATCCCCACACGCTTTTATCGTGGGGAAAAGACTAAGAAGTGAGAGATGTGATTGGAAGTTACACAACCGTTCGCTGTCTGTGTGTTTTTCAGGCACGAAAATGGCCCTGAAGTTTTTGAGGAAGAAGACCACCAAGCTGAAGAGCTTCCTGAGAGAGTACAGCATCTCCCTCTACCTGTCGCCCTGCCCCTTCATCATCAACATGTACGGCATCGCCTTCGAGACAGACGAGTACTACATCTTCGCTCAGGAGTTCGCTCTGGCCGGAGATCTGTTCGACATTATCCCTCCACAGGTGAGACAGGCGAAGGGGCTGGGTTGTAGGGTGGAAGTAAACAGATCAAAATTAGCTATGTGGTTATAGCAGTAAAGAAATGTTTGCATGATGACTTTTCCGAATACGTCGCAATTCAAAAGTGTGGTCACCTGATCCAAGTACCAAATTGATCATGCTTTTTTAATGATGTCATCTTGCTTTACACTCTTCTTCTGCACTGGTTTAAATCAGTGTGTCTCAATGCAGAGGCTTTGTCTTTCGGAGGGTGCAGTCTACCTCTCCCACAAAGACCGCCTCTTCCTGGTCAGCGTAGACTGCAAAGGCCTAACCAAAATTAGATGTTCGGGTCTACAAACGATTTTCATGATCGCTGTCACCAGCTATTTCCACCCTGATGCTGTTACCCTAGCAACAGAGCTGAAGTTGGACATGACAAGAACGTTTTGAGGCCCATTTGTATTTATGCCTCCACACCGGCGACAGCCAGTTGTCCATCCATTTCATTCTCGTGGACGCGATACCTCAAGAATTCCTTGAGTAAAATTCTTCAAATTAGTTACAAATATTCACTTGGACTTAAGGAGGATCTGATTAGATTTTGGTGGTCAAAGGTCATAGTGGCCTAACACATATACCTAAAGACTGCTTGAGGGAACTTGGACTCAGAGATAAAATGATTATATTTCAGTGTTCAAAGGTCACAGTGACTTCATTTGAATCTGAGGAGAAAACATTGCAAATGCAGCCTCTGGAGGATGCAGCCCCTGAATTGAGACACAGCTGTTAGTCTGTATATAAAGATGGACGACGTCACTGCTCCTCATTAGTGAAGCCAAAGCATCTCTATCACCTCCTGGTGGCTGACTACAATATATGACTTAAACTGGGCCTTCTCCTTGTGAAAGGATGAGATACTGCCGACACCAAATATTCATAGAAGATTGTGTTGTGATTTTGAGGATGTGTAAATATACAGTTTATAAATGCAATAAGGGAAACTCAAAGTACTGTCTTACCAGACATTACTGTGCATTTTAGTTGCCGTTAAAGACTAATGACCCAGTCTAGAAAACTTGTTTGCTAATTATGTGTGGTGACTATGAGGTGGAACTACAGGACCACCCAGCATAGCCATTGGATGGAGAGAGTGACTTTAATTGTATAACCTGTACATGCGTTTGTAGTTATGGTTTCATTTAGAGTCTGCTCTCTGTGTTCAGGTGGGACTCCCTGAGACGGTGGCTAAGCGCTGTGTCCACCAGGTGGCGATCGCCCTGGATTACCTGCACTGTAAGAAGCTGGTCCACAGGGACATCAAGCCAGAGAACATCCTCATCTTTGACAAACAGTGCAGAAAGGTTAAGCTGTCAGACTTTGGCATGACGAGGCGTGCCGGCTCTCCGGTGAAGCGGGTCAGCGGTACGATCCCGTACACGGCGCCCGAGCTGTGTGATACCTCGCGACATGAGGGTTTCTGTGTGGACTACACCACTGACGTTTGGGCATTTGGCGTGCTGCTCTTCTGCATGCTGACTGGAAACTTCCCCTGGGAGAAGGCCATGCCGAACGACGGCTTCTATGAGGAGTTTGTGCGCTGGCAGCGTCGCCGGACGGGCACGGTGCCCTCACAGTGGCGCCGATTCACCGATGATGCTCTGCGAATGTTTCGTAGGCTCCTCTCTATCGAGCAGGAGCGCCGCTGCTCCGTCAAAGAAGTCTTCAGCTACTTCAACCAGTGCTGGATGTTGGACACGGAGAACGGAAACAGCAACAGCAACGGAGGCTTTGCGAACAGCGCTCCTCCACTGGACATCAGCTCGTCCTCATCTGAAGAAGACGTGTTGGTGGACAGACTGAAGCAACAGAGCTTGTCGCCTGCCTGCGTGGCGGCAAAGGGAAGCATCATGATGGACACCCACTACTCCTCTATGTCCACTAACAGCTCACCGTCCTCCACCGGCAGCTATGAACGGGCCAATAGGGAAAACAACGAAAGGGGACGCATCTTGGTGGCCACACCCTTCGAGATCTGCGTGTAGAGGCTGATGAAGCTGCTTTGCAGGCAACATGCTCACGGGTGAGGACGGTGTGAGCCGTGTCGGCGATTTCTCCGAGTGTTAGGAGAGAAAAAGTGTTTGGCGTGACACGTGCTTCGTGCAGAAGAAACTATCAAGAGTCTGATGTACACGTTGTTGTAGCTTCACTGTGGATTTTAATCATTTCTGATGACGATAGACTCTGAGGAAATGAGCAGAGAGACAATTACACCCTGTAGCCTCCTGTGCTCTTTACTTACGTTACTGAAATAAAACAAGATGTGAATCTCTCTGGAATAAAAGAAAACTGAAAGGAAAAAAATTATCCAGAAGCAATATGTTCAAACGTTTGGATTAAACTAGTCTGTGAAGAAAAAAGAGAAGATCGTGAACAGCCAAGACTGATGTTACTAATGTGTGTTTATTGTCGTGCACCATTGTCATGTTTGGTAGAAATGTTTCTGTGAAGTCTGTGTCTTTCTATTTTATTTAAGGTTAAATTATTTATTCATGTCAACTGCATATATTTATGATTTGAATCACTGAATGGCTGCAGACATTTGAGGCTGCGTTTTTATTTCATCTCTGAGAAATCAAAAGGAAAGTTTTAATTTCTTACAAAAAAAAATCTCAGCTTGTACTTAAAAAATATTCATCCTCATATTGTTGTTGTAGCTCATGAACGTAGATGTATGTATCATGTACCATTGTTTTCATACAAAATGTCCTTTTCCAGTTTAGCTGTGATGCCTCAACCCACTGTACAGAAGCAATCAACAATACAAACACTTGTGGTCAACAGCAAAATGTGCTAATCAGGTTTCTTCTTCTTTTATAACCAGTCCTCAGATTAATTCCAACAACCATATACTTGGGAACCTGACAATTAGATACATACATACCTTTTAATAATCAGAAATATTCCCACTTGCATGGTGAATGAATTAGTCAATTAACCTTAAAATAATTACTCAAGACATATTTTTTTCCTGAAAAATAAAGAATAAGCCTAGAAATGTTCTTAAAATTAAACATGCCAACAGAACTGTATTTTAGCAGGAGTAGGATAAAGTTTAAATTCAGTGTTTGGGGGAAACCACCTGATGTTTTTCTGCCCTCCTAACCTTTTATTCTAGTCTGTTCACAGTAAAATTCATTAGAAAGCTATAGCGGGTCGTGATGGACGAATGTAGAAACCATAAGTCTTTTTTTGTTTTAGGAGTTTAAATGTTTCAGAACTCTCTCTTTTTTCAAAAATATTGCATGAATATTACTGTGTTTAAATCTGTTGAAATAAACAACACAGTTGGAAAATGACGCGTCTTTGTATTTTTTTTCTTTCAAAGAAAGAAATAATGAAAGAAGTTGGTTCTTTCTGACAAATAATAAGTTGTGGTTTTCGAAGGGTAACTATGGCAACTACTGGTCTTCAACCGCAAAATATCCCAGAGAGACACAAAACAACATACAAGAGAAATGACCACAAATATATCCAGTGTATCATGCAGGAATGTATTCTACATGCCCAGTCAGGAAAGACCAAAAACAGATGCAGAGCAAATGTAAAATGATACAAAATGTCCACAAAGAGACAAAAACAACAAATGCAACAAAAAATTGCAGAAACATAACTATAAAGACACGCAACAACTGACGAATGACAAAAACAATCCCACACAGACAGACACAAAATGACACAGATTCCAAATAATTGAAGAGACAAAAAACAAGAAACAAAATGATGTAAATCCAACGCAAGGATGCAAGGTTCCCTGAAAAGACACAAAACTCAAACCACACACCTGCAGGTCCTTGTGCCTGTCTGTACATCCATAGTCATAACATGTGGAGTGCAATGGGTTAAAGATCTTTTCTATTTTTTGCACCAGAGAACAAATCAAACTGTAAGAAAGAACTACTGAGAGAGAGTTTGTGTGAAGACAGTAGATTAGCAGATCCAGTGTAAGTCTTTTGTTATATCATTATTGGCATGGTTGATTAATAATCAGGCTGGTTTAAAATCAGTTAAATAACATTTTATTCTGATGGAAAAAACTATGAATAGTTGAAATGATGTTACATTTAAGAGTTGATACGGTTGATAGAATGCTATTCAAAGAGGTAAACTATGGTAGAAATAAAGTAGTTATTGTGAAATAAGCAAGACGACTTCTAACTCTTCACAAGGAGGCAAACAAGATTTATGTTCTAAGGTGTAAACAACGTCTGTCATTCTGGAAGATATGCAGATTGCTCTTGTCGTGTGTGTGCTGTTGTCTTAGAGACAGGAAATAGTGTTGTCTCTTTTTGTTCCACCGTATCCATCAGGCTCCTCAAAGCTTCGACTCAGTTCATTAAAAATTTAATCTGAAATTTGGGCTGGAATTGACAGCGACTTCTCATTTTAAATTGATCAAACCGGACATTTTAAGTCAGGATAACTTGTCAGAATGAAGAACATTTTCATGCAAAACTCGGAAAAAAAAAGATTAAAATCAAAGTTTGCTCTATATGGTGACATAATTATGCCCCAGTAAACCCACAATACCCCTGGAAGCTGTAAAACCACTGAGGCGTGTTTTTGACTCGACTGCAGTGAGCAGCGTCTGCCCCCGAAACTTAGCCAAAAGGTGAATTACATAACCACCAAAGATTAGACTAAATCATATTTAAAGTTAAATTAAAACGAGTAGATCAACCCAAAACCTTCTTTTTATGCAGCGTTTTAGAGACTGATAAGAAAGTGAAGCATGAATCTCATCTTCACAATGTCAGTCCAACAAAACAAACCCAGTCTGCTTCAGTGGGAAGGATCCAAAGAGAAAAGAAACACAGCTGAGTGCAGCCGAGCTGGAGAGCACATCATCAAGTCCCCCTCCATGTTCAGCATAGCAATTACAGCCGAGCGCTGCTCTCACTGATCTCAGTGTCTCTCCCACCAACATGTTTACGTATTCATTACAAGCAAAGAAGCAGAGCAGAGAGTTTGGTTCTGTGCATGATGGAGGATGGAGAGGATAAGGTCACTCCATGTTACCACGGCTTTTCTTTTCATTTTTTCATAAAAAACTAATTCAGGTGTGAGAATAAAGCCTGAAGTGAGAGCTGAAAGGAGTTTCATCTTGTTGATTGACTCAAGGACAAAGCAGCATGAGCTCTGTTGGTCGAGGCTGAAAAACCTCCAGAATGATTTGATGGATTGCAATGAAAGTTTCTGCCGACGTGCATGTTTCACAGAGGACAAATCCTTTGGGGATCATTGGATATTTCCTCCAGCGCCACCATGAGGTTCTGGATGGTTTGCCATGATTATTGGTTTGTTTTACGTCATGTCCCCTTCAAGTTAAACAAGCAACTTTGACGATTTATTTCTAATTTGCAACGACCAAGTCAAACCTTCTGCTGCTTCATTTTAAAAGGGGCCAGTTGATGTGGCTTTGGCTCGAGAGCAACTTCCATTGGACGTGTACCAGGTTGACTATAGAACTCAATGGGAGGACTACATATCAGACCTGGATATGCCTGGGAATCCTCCAGGAAGAGCTGGAAAAAAATGTGCCTGGGATGGGGGATATCTAGAATACCCTACTTGGCTGGCTAATTACGTGACCCAAGCCTGGATAAGCTAAGAATGAATAATATAATGGATGGGTGGATGAAACCTTTATTCATGCAATTCTTAATAATCTTATGCAGTAGCTGTGTTTCTCACAAGCAAGAATCCATCTTGCCAGACTCTGAGGTATTCTTGTAGATGTAGATGGTATTTAGAAACCTAGACTGTCTATAAAGACGAATGATACCTCTCCACTTCCTCTCGTTCTACAAAAATTAAGCTAAAATATCCCGAATACAGATGCCGCCATCTTGCCAATTTGAAATAATTTGGAGCCAGAGTCTGAATGGTCGTGATCATGGAGCGGAGCTGCGTTATTGAATAGCATCAAAATATTGAATTAAAACTAAACGTATCAGAACCATGAATAGTTAAAGCAAACAGCAATATAAGAACTACCTACAATACAGAAACCATCTCTAAGATAAATCTATTTAGCGTGTACTTTGATATTTTTTTGTTTGGTCCATGTCCCATTTGCTAACATGGAGGAGGCATCCAGACAGACGGGGGCAATCACAACGATTTGGCTTCACTTTTAGGAAGCTGTACCAGCAGCACTTTCAGCTTCAACAACATTTTACGACCTGTGCAGCAGAAGGACTCTGAGACGTTTTGTGAGCTTACAAACATAGTTCACAGTTTTATCGTTTATTTCTGTATTCTAAGCTCTTAGAGGTTACGATTAAGTTTTTTTAATATTATGCAACAAGACAGAGCTCAGAGAAAAACCTGCAGGTTCATTTGCATGTTTGTCTCATCTCAGTTTCTGCAGCAGCGTTTTTGCACCGAACCTCCTGCAAGAGGGGAGGGATTGTGATCTGTCTGTCCCAGAAGCAGAGATAAGTCTGCAGCCTGAGCGAGGGATGGCGAAGGCAAAGAACCGAATATAAGTTAGATAAGGAGAATGGGGAGTGGAGGCGAACAATAAAAGAAGGAAGAGGGCAATAAAAGAGGAGCAGGAGAGAGGCTCCAGGTGCAGCTGCAAGCATAAGCACTGTAATGGGATGAAGTTATGGGAGCGTGTTCCCTTTTTCACAGCAGAATAAACCCAGATAGTCATTTTGACGTCAGAACCTGGAATGAATCACAGCCCTGAGAGTGGCCTTGTATCAACATCAGAGAGCATCCACTGATGCTACGCAACAGTGTGGTCCCCATCTTTTGGTCCAATCACAATCAGATGTGGAAATGGGCCTTATGTTGATGGCCCATTTCTTTTCTTGACCTTTTTAAAGACATTAGAAAAACTACACTCTCTCTCTTTCATTAGCCCTTGTTGTATTTGCTCCATGTATGATCTTGTGTTCATGATAAGCTTTTCTTTATTCATCCGATAAGAAACATTTCAAACTCCAAATGTTGTTTTCATCCGATTTGGAAAGAGAGATATCAAGTCCTTCATTGATACCGATGCGCTGCACAATGCTCAACCTCTGCATGTGTCCAAATCCACTCTCTTTGACTCCTCTTGCTGTAGCATCATTTTTCACTCTTGTTCCAGTTTATTATTATTTTCTACTAAAGTTAGACAGATGATCAATAATTTGATTTATTTTGTTCATGTTACAGATGAATGTAATTTTTGCTTTGTAATTATGGATCGATTGAATAAAAGATAGTCTGAATCTAATTTCATCTTTGTACGAATCAAACACATACACACTCTGATGGAGTTACGGTCCCTCACAGCTTTTTCACAACATAGAGAAATGTAACTTTTTATGATTCTAATTATAGAAGCAGGCAGGTTTTAAACATGTAGGTGTTGTAAAGTGGAGATTGTGTCGATAGATAGTTTCTGAAGGTTTCAACAAGCTCAATGTAAAAAAAGACAAATGACAATTGTTGAGAACGACACATGTGAAGGAGATCTAGTTTGTGTGAAAACATCTGTATCACTGAGGAACAACTACAACTAACAGAGAAAAACTATACATGGCACCTAAATATTTCTCTTAAAATGTGTCTTAATGAACGTTGACATAAATAAACCGCAGCCTGTTCACATGTCAGCCTGTTCACATGTCAGCCTGTTCACATGTCAGCCTGTTCACATGTCAGCCTGTTCACGTCAGCCTGTTCACATGTCAGCCTGTTCACCTGCCTACTTTATATAGTTCACCTTTAGTGATTTTGAAGTGTTGTTTACATTAATGTTGCATATGTTTTTGCCAACCTCTACAATGTCAAGAACTCTATGTCCTTCAAATTAACTAACTATCTATATGGTAATTTTGTTTATAGTTATTAATATAATTGTTAATCAGAGTTCCAAATTTCATAAGACTTAATCAATAAATATTTTCCCTTCATTTAAAGGGTGGTGTCCCATGTTTTGTTCTTTCGCTCAGTATTATTGATCAATAGGACCAGTTTTGATGTTTTCTTGTAAGATTAATGCTTTTACGATTTGCCAGATCTTTCTGCCTCCATGCCTGCGACAGTCTGTGACACGGGTCAGTAGAAGCTCCTCAGGGGGAACATGGGACTATTACTCAGGCTGGAGTTGACGGTGTCGGTCATCTCCTCCACGACCAGGTCGGTGAGATCAGCCAAATTCACAGACTCCAATTTGCCGCCAGGTGCAAAACTAGCCCTGATGGTGTCGCCCAGACTGGTCCGAACATCCTCCTGAGTTATAGTTGAGACAGAATCTTCCTGACTCTTCAGCAGAGCTGTTGATCCGTCTGTGGCGTCTACAAACCATTTGTATTGTAATTATGATGAAAATCACTGTAAATAAAATGCAATCCTTTTTCAAAGGCATGTGTGTCAGTTCTGCTCTTTGTGTTAACTCATGTTCAAAAAGACGAGGAGGAGGACGAGTGAAGTTCCCACTGGAACCACTGGGAACCGCTGGGAACCACTGCCAGCGCGTCCATACAGGGGAGCTAGGTGAATTCCAGGGGTGAAAAGTGAATTGTTGAAGAACAGTGGAAACACAGAGTTTCTCTCTTCACAGCTGCTCAAGTATCAGAAGTAATTATCACGACCTGATCAGCACATGAAGAGTTGGTTTGATTCCACAGTTTATGAGACTCAAATGAGACGCTCACAGTCAGGACTCTGTGTTAAAGTGAAGATCTGGATCCATGATCCGACAACATCAATTAATAACTAAATAAAGGTTGTCACATAAATCATCCCAATAACAAACGGTACTATACTCAGTGATTTATATGAGATATTTGCTCTAATATTAGTTGGAGGAGCTGAAACTGGATTGTCATGCCGCCATGACTCATAAGGATCTGCAAAATGTCCCCTCATTGCATCATGCATTGACTGTTTGCACTTTGAGCCCACGAGCATTGAACTAGATAGCACAGGTGAACAGTGCACTAGCACTTTCTGAGTGTGGTGGCTGCTGTGGTGTGTTCCCACTCTTCACCCTGAACGTGTGTTGTAACTTTGGAGAGTGGGTTCGATCTCCAGGGAGAAGTCACAGCTTCCACCGTCAGAATCAGCTACAGCAAGATGAAGAGTGGAGCTGAACTGTGGATCAGTTAAAAAGATCAGAGCACTGCTCCACAATGGTTCAAATCCTTTGTATCAGATCGGACATCCTCAGTTGTACGTCCTCGTGTTTTTGTTCTTTCCTTGAGTAGGTCCATGTCCTGACTAAAATGTTGCTTGAAACATCGGACTATATATATCTAAATAATTTAAGTTGTAGTGTTTCTTCATTTTTCATGTATACATATTTATGTGTTGCCACTTTTTTGCAATGATACTCATCAGTGCCAAATTTTTACTGTGAAGTACATTGGCATTTACTTTGATGACCAAGGTCCAGTGTATATAAACATGTATTTCTTCACAAAGAAGAAACTAAAGACCTTGTAAAATAACTCGAGTCAGACATCTCATTTTAATTTTATTTCTTTATTAAGTTTTGTTTCTCATAAAATTGATAGTTGTGTGAGGAAACTGAAGCACTCAGGGTAAACCCACACAACCCTACACATCACATCATGGTCATAAGAGCTAGAGAGGCCCTTGAGACTCTAAACAGAGATAGAAAAAGAGAGTGAAAGAGAGAGAGAGAGATGTTCTATCAATTGAAGAAGAACCTGCAGATGGCCCCTCTGGACAGCTGACGTTTCAAAGACTTGGCGATGCACTTCTCCACCTCGGGCTCCTTCGTACGCATGGCGAGCAGCAGCTGCTCAGGACATTTCCACTTCTTGCATAGGTCCTTGAAAATGGGTTGGTAAAGTTTTTCAATATTTTTCGAGGTGAGAACCAAGTCCAAGTCTCCCAACTCCGTCCATGTGTTGATGAAGACATTTTCAATTATCTCCGCTACATTCTCACTCGTCATTGCCACTTTGGTCTTCTTGTGCGTCTTTGTGACGATCTGGTTCACGAGTATACGGATGTACAATTTCTTCTGGACGTCTGTCAGCTCATTTGCGCTCCTCTTCCTGATCTTGTCCTTCTTGTCATTCTTGTTCTTCGGTTCAGGGACCTTTGGGATCTCAGGGACCTTTGGGATCTCAGGGACCTTTGGGATCTCAGGTGTTACTCGTGAGCTTCTACAAGCGGCCATCACCCTGTTGGTGTGGCTGTCGACCTGCTTGTTCACAAACCAGCTCATGATGGACAGGAAATAAGAAACCTTCTTCAGTATGTCTGAGTACAGTTTGGTATTTGCCTCAGGAATCACCAATGGACAACCTGGATTGATTTTCTGATTTGTGACGTACATGTAGAGGAGACCAGCGATTTCTTTGGTGAACAGAAGAACTCTGTCAGGTGGAATGTTGATCACTTTCTCAAACACACAAGTCTCATCTTCAGCTGTCAGCTTCATCTCCGTCTGGAGCAGAGCGTAAATGTCCTCCATCAGCTGATCGATTGACTTCCTGCTCTTGACTTTTGGTTGCTTCTTGAAACATCTCTTGAACTGTGTCAACATTTTGAAAATCCATGCTGTTGCAAATGTCTTTGCAAAAATGTTCTTGATCTTCCCCTTTTTACCTGTGCTGCTCTTCTTGGAGCTCTTGCTCTTTTTGGAGTTTTGGCTGTTACTTTCAGCTGTCACAATTTCAATACTTGCCTCAATGGCCGGCTTAGTAATGGCCTCTGCACCTTTTATGATCTCCACAGAATAATTCTTCTTGATGTTCTCAATGTCCAAGATCTCATCAAAAATGGGCTCTGTGATGTCAGTCACTTCCTTCACAATGACCTCTTCGACAGTCCTACATTCGTCAGTGCGGACGCTGCTGCGTCTGGAGCTACCCACTGAGTTACTTGTTGAATCAATTGTTGATATGGAGGAGATGTCTCTCACGAAGCTCTCTGCAGGGTTCTGCTCCTGTGAGGGAGTCTTCCTGCTTCGACTCTGTCGCAGTTTGCCTCCGTACATGCGTTTGATGTTGTTAGCGCATACCTTGAACATTTTGCTGATGATGGAGATCATCTTGTGCAGTTTGCCTGGGTCTGTGACACGGGTCAGTAGAAGCTCCTCAGGGGGAACATTGATGGGACTATTACTCAGGCTGGAGTTGACGGTGTCGGTCACCTCCTCCACGACCAGGTCGGTGAGATCAGCCAAATCCACAGACTCCAACTTGCCGCCAGGTGCAAAACTAGCCCTGATGGTGTCGCCCAGACTGGTCCGAACATCCTCCTGAGTTATAGTTGAAACAGAATCTTCCTGATTCTTCAGCAGAGCTGTTGAAACAGTCGCTAAAATGTCAAGAAAAAGCTCTGCCAACAGAACCTTTGTGATGTCGTCGGGTTTGCCTAACTTTAACAGGTTCCACTCCTCTGACGTTGTCCTGGTAAAAAAGTTCTCAATCAGCGGGCGAATGGTCTCCATTTTGATGTCTGGTTGAGTATCTGACTGGGTCGTCATGGTGATTGGTTCCATTGCTTTTTTTCAGCTTCTCTGAAACTCTTGTAAAGTTTTCTGAACGGAATCGTTTGATAGCACAGAGGAAGGCTGTGGATATAACGTCTGTTTGTTTAGGGACACAAGTGGTGAACTACTTGTATCTATAACGCAGTCTTCTCCTCTGGTCACACTCTCCTCTTCTGTGACATTTAATGGCATAAAACGTATAAAGACGTCTTGATAGGCAGAAATCTTCAAAGAGAAAAACCCTAAAGAAAAGTGTTATCATCCATGAAGTTCTTCTTTAGTTAGTAGGAAGTTCAAGGGCATGTAAAGGCAAATCATAGCATGCAAGAACGTCAAGAATAAGAATAATGCAAAACATTTATTTTCAATATTCTGTTTTCATTGTGTTGTTTGAATCTATTTATATTTGAATGAACAGTCCTATGTGCAATTATTATTTTTATTAAACGATGTATTGATGGATGTATTCTAGTATTTATTGATAAACAGAATCCCTGTTGATATTAACAAGAAATAAATTTGTGATAAATTGTATCAAATAATTAGAACACGGAAACCTCGGACAGTTAAAAAGACCAGAGCACTGCTCCACAATGGTTCAAATCCTTTGTATCAGATCGGACATCCTCAGTTGTACGTCCTCGTGTTTTTGTTCTTTCCTTGAGTAGGTCCATGTCCTGACTAAAAGTGTTGCTTGAAACATCGGACTGTATATATCTAAATAATTTAAGTTGTAGTGTTTCTTCATTTTTCATGTATACATATTTATGTGTTGCCACTTTTTTGCAATGATACTCATCAGTGCCAAATTTTTACTGTGAAGTACATTGGCATTTACTTTGATGACCAAGGTCTAGTGTATATTCACAAAGAAGAAACTAAAGACCTTGTAAAATAACTCGAGTCAGACATCTCATTTTGATTTTTTTTCTTTATTAAGTTTTGTTTCTCATAAAATTTATAGTTGTGTGAGGAAACTGAAGCACTCAGGGTAAACCCACACAACCCTACACATCACATCATGGTCATAAGAGCTAGAGAGGCCCTTGAGACTCTAAACAGAGATAGAAAAAGAGAGTGAAAGAGAGAGAGAGATGTTCTATCATTTGAAGAAGAAGCTGCAGATGGCCCCTCTGGACAGCTGACGTTTCAAAGACTTGGCGATGCACTTCTCCACCTCGGGCTCCTTCATATGCATGGCGAGCAGCAGCTGCTCAGGACATTTCCACTTCTTGCATAGGTCCTTGAAAATGGGTTGGTAAAGTTTTTCAATATTTTTCGAGGTGAGAACCAAGTCGAAGTCTCCCAACTCCGTCCATGTGTTGATGAAGAGATTTTCAATTATCTCCGCTACATTCTCACTCATCATTGCCACTTTGGTCTTCTTGTGCGTCTTCGTGACGATCTGGTTCACGAGTATACGGATGTACAATTTCTTCTGGACGTCTGTCAGCTCGTTTGCGAGCTGACAGACGTCCTCAAGTATAACCTCCTGAGTTATAGTTGAGACAGAATCTTCCTGATTCTTCAGCAGAGCTGTTGAAACAGTCGCTAAAATGTCAAGAAAAAGCTCTGCCAACAGAACCTTTGTGATGTCGTCGGGTTTGCCTAACTTTAACAGGTTCCACTCCTCTGAAGTGGTCCTGGTAAAAAAGTTCTCAATCAGCGGGCGAATGGTCTCCATTTTGATGTCTGGTTGAGTATCTGACTGGGTCGTCATGGTGATTGGTTCCATTGCTTTTTTTCAGCTTCTCTGAAACTCTTGTAAAGTTTTCTGAACGGAATCGTTTGATAGCACAGAGGAAGGCTGTGGATATAACGTCTGTTTGTTTAGGGACACAAGTGGTGAACTACTTGTATCTATAACGCAGTCTTCTCCTCTGGTCACACTCTCCTCTTCTGTGACATTTAATGGCATAAAACGTATAAAGACGTCTTGATAGGCAGAAATCTTCAAAGAGAAAAACCCTAAAGAAAAGTGTTATCATCCATGAAGTTCTTCTTTAGTTAGTAGGAAGTTCAAGGGCATGTAAAGGCAAATCATAGCATGCAAGAACGTCAAGAATAAGAATAATGCAAAACATTTATTTTCAATATTCTGTTTTCATTGTGTTGTTTGAATCTATTTATATTTGAATGAACAGTCCTATGTGCAATTATTATTTTTATTAAACGATGTATTGATGGATGTATTCTAGTATTTATTGATAAACAGAATCCCTGTTGATATTAACAAGAAATAAATTTGTGATAAATTGTATCAAATAATTAGAACACGGAAACCTCGGACAGTTAAAAAGACCAGAGCACTGCTCCACAATGGTTCAAATCCTTTGTATCAGATCGGACATCCTCAGTTGTACGTCCTCGTGTTTTTGTTCTTTCCTTGAGTAGGTCCATGTCCTGACTAAAATGTTGCTTGAAACATCGGACTGTATATATCTAAATAATTTAAGTTGTAGTGTTTCTTCATTTTTCATGTATACATATTTATGTGTTGCCACTTTTTTGCAATGATACTCATCAGTGCCAAATTTTTACTGTGAAGTACATTGGCATTTACTTTGATGACCAAGGTCTAGTGTATATTAACAAAGAAGAAACTAAAGACCTTGTAAAATAACTCGAGTCAGACATCTCATTTTGATTTTATTTGTTTATTAAGTTTTGTTTCTCATAAAATTGATAGTTGTGTGAGGAAACTGAAGCACTCAGGGTAAACCCACACAACCCTACACATCACATCATGGTCATAAGAGCTAGAGAGGCCCTTGAGACTCTAAACAGAGATAGAAAAAGAGAGTGAAAGAGAGAGAGAGAGATGTTCTATCAATTGAAGAAGAACCTGCAGATGGCCCCTCTGGACAGCTGACGTTTCAAAGACTTGGCGATGCACTTCTCCACCTCGGGCTCCTTCGTACGCATGGCGAGCAGCAGCTGCTCAGGACATTTCCACTTCTTGCATAGGTCCTTGAAAATGGGTTGGTAAAGTTTTTCAATATTTTTCGAGGTGAGAACCAAGTCCAAGTCTCCCAACTCCGTCCATGTGTTGATGAAGACATTTTCAATTATCTCCGCTACATTCTCACTCGTCATTGCCACTTTGGTCTTCTTGTGCGTCTTCGTGACGATCTGGTTCACGAGTATACGGATGTACAATTTCTTCTGGACGTCTGTCAGCTCATTTGCGCTCCTCTTCCTGATCTTGTCCTTCTTGTCATTCTTGTTCTTCGGTTCAGGGACCTTTGGGATCTCAGGGACCTTTGGGATCTCAGGGACCTTTGGGATCTCAGGTGTTACTCGTGAGCTTCTACAAGCGGCCATCACCCTGTTGGTGTGGCTGTCGACCTGCTTGTTCACAAACCAGCTCATGATGGACAGGAAATAAGAAACCTTCTTCAGTATGTCTGAGTACAGTTTGGTATTTGCCTCAGGAATCACCAATGGACAACCTGGATTGATTTTCTGATTTGTGACGTACATGTAGAGGAGACCAGCGATTTCTTTGGTGAACAGAAGAACTCTGTCAGGTGGAATGTTGATCACTTTCTCAAACACACAAGTCTCATCTTCAGCTGTCAGCTTCATCTCCGTCTGGAGCAGAGCGTAAATGTCCTCCATCAGCTGATCGATTGACTTCCTGCTCTTGACTTTTGGTTGCTTCTTGAAACATCTCTTGAACTGTGTCAACATTTTGAAAATCCATGCTGTTGCAAATGTCTTTGCAAAAATGTTCTTGATCTTCCCCTTTTTACCTGTGCTGCTCTTCTTGGAGCTCTTGCTGTTTTTGGAGTTTTGGCTGTTACTTTCAGCTGTCACAATTTCAATACTTGCCTCAATGGCCGGCTTAGTAATGGCCTCTGCACCTTTTATGATCTCCACAGAATAATTCTTCTTGATGTTCTCAATGTCCAAGATCTCATCAAAAATGGGCTCTGTGATGTCAGTCACTTCCTTCACAATGACCTCTTCGACAGTCCTACATTCGTCAGTGCGGACGCTGCTGCGTCTGGAGCTACCCACTGAGTTACTTGTTGAATCAATTGTTGATATGGAGGAGATGTCTCTCACGAAGCTCTCTGCAGGGTTCTGCTCCTGTGAGGGAGTCTTCCTGCTTCGACTCTGTCGCAGTTTGCCTCCGTACATGCGTTTGATGTTGTTAGCGCATACCTTGAACATTTTGCTGATGATGGAGATCATCTTGTGCAGTTTGCCTGGGTCTGTGACACGGGTCAGTAGAAGCTCCTCAGGGGGAACATTGATGGGACTATTACTCAGGCTGGAGTTGACGGTGTCGGTCACCTCCTCCACGACCAGGTCGGTGAGATCAGCCAAATCCACAGACTCCAACTTGCCGCCAGGTGCAAAACTAGCCCTGATGGTGTCGCCCAGACTGGTCCGAACATCCTCCTGAGTTATAGTTGAAACAGAATCTTCCTGATTCTTCAGCAGAGCTGTTGAAACAGTCGCTAAAATGTCAAGAAAAAGCTCTGCCAACAGAACCTTTGTGATGTCGTCGGGTTTGCCTAACTTTAACAGGTTCCACTCCTCTGAAGTGGTCCTGGTAAAAAAGTTCTCAATCAGCGGGCGAATGGTCTCCATTTTGATGTCTGGTTGAGTATCTGACTGGGTCGTCATGGTGATTGGTTCCATTGCTTTTTTTCAGCTTCTCTGAAACTCTTGTAAAGTTTTCTGAACGGAATCGTTTGATAGCACAGAGGAAGGCTGTGGATATAACGTCTGTTTGTTTAGGGACACAAGTGGTGAACTACTTGTATCTATAACGCAGTCTTCTCCTCTGGTCACACTCTCCTCTTCTGTGACATTTAATGGCATAAAACGTATAAGACGTCTTGATAGGCAGAAATCTTCAAAGAGAAAAACCCTAAAGAAAAGTGTTATCATCCATGAAGTTCTTCTTTAGTTAGTAGGAAGTTCAAGGGCATGTAAAGGCAAATCATAGCATGCAAGAACGTCAAGAATAAGAATAATGCAAAACATTTATTTTCAATATTCTGTTTTCATTGTGTTGTTTGAATCTATTTATATTTGAATGAACAGTCCTATGTGCAATTATTATTTTTATTAAACGATGTATTGATGGATGTATTCTAGTATTTATTGATAAACAGAATCCCTGTTGATATTAACAAGAAATAAATTTGTGATAAATTGTATCAAATAATTAGAACACGGAAACCTCGGACAGTTAAAAAGACCAGAGCACTGCTCCACAATGGTTCAAATCCTTTGTATCAGATCGGACATCCTCAGTTGTACGTCCTCGTGTTTTTGTTCTTTCCTTGAGTAGGTCCATGTCCTGACTAAAATGTTGCTTGAAACATCGGACTGTATATATCTAAATAATTTAAGTTGTAGTGTTTCTTCATTTTTCATGTATACATATTTATGTGTTGCCACTTTTTTGCAATGATACTCATCAGTGCCAAATTTTTACTGTGAAGTACATTGGCATTTACTTTGATGACCAAGGTCTAGTGTATATTAACAAAGAAGAAACTAAAGACCTTGTAAAATAACTCGAGTCAGACATCTCATTTTGATTTTATTTGTTTATTAAGTTTTGTTTCTCATAAAATTGATAGTTGTGTGAGGAAACTGAAGCACTCAGGGTAAACCCACACAACCCTACACATCACATCATGGTCATAAGAGCTAGAGAGGCCCTTGAGACTCTAAACAGAGATAGAAAAAGAGAGTGAAAGAGAGAGAGAGATGTTCTATCAATTGAAGAAGAACCTGCAGATGGCCCCTCTGGACAGCTGACGTTTCAAAGACTTGGCGATGCACTTCTCCACCTCGGGCTCCTTCGTACGCATGGCGAGCAGCAGCTGCTCAGGACATTTCCACTTCTTGCATAGGTCCTTGAAAATGGGTTGGTAAAGTTTTTCAATATTTTTCGAGGTGAGAACCAAGTCCAAGTCTCCCAACTCCGTCCATGTGTTGATGAAGACATTTTCAATTATCTCCGCTACATTCTCACTCGTCATTGCCACTTTGGTCTTCTTGTGCGTCTTTCGTGACGATCTGGTTCACGAGTATACGGATGTACAATTTCTTCTGGACGTCTGTCAGCTCATTTGCGCTCCTCTTCCTGATCTTGTCCTTCTTGTCATTCTTGTTCTTCGGTTCAGGGACCTTTGGGATCTCAGGGACCTTTGGGATCTCAGGGACCTTTGGGATCTCAGGTGTTACTCGTGAGCTTCTACAAGCGGCCATCACCCTGTTGGTGTGGCTGTCGACCTGCTTGTTCACAAACCAGCTCATGATGGACAGGAAATAAGAAACCTTCTTCAGTATGTCTGAGTACAGTTTGGTATTTGCCTCAGGAATCACCAATGGACAACCTGGATTGATTTTCTGATTTGTGACGTACATGTAGAGGAGACCAGCGATTTCTTTGGTGAACAGAAGAACTCTGTCAGGTGGAATGTTGATCACTTTCTCAAACACACAAGTCTCATCTTCAGCTGTCAGCTTCATCTCCGTCTGGAGCAGAGCGTAAATGTCCTCCATCAGCTGATCGATTGACTTCCTGCTCTTGACTTTTGGTTGCTTCTTGAAACATCTCTTGAACTGTGTCAACATTTTGAAAATCCATGCTGTTGCAAATGTCTTTGCAAAAATGTTCTTGATCTTCCCCTTTTTACCTGTGCTGCTCTTCTTGGAGCTCTTGCTGTTTTTGGAGTTTTGGCTGTTACTTTCAGCTGTCACAATTTCAATACTTGCCTCAATGGCCGGCTTAGTAATGGCCTCTGCACCTTTTATGATCTCCACAGAATAATTCTTCTTGATGTTCTCAATGTCCAAGATCTCATCAAAAATGGGCTCTGTGATGTCAGTCACTTCCTTCACAATGACCTCTTCGACAGTCCTACATTCGTCAGTGCGGACGCTGCTGCGTCTGGAGCTACCCACTGAGTTACTTGTTGAATCAATTGTTGATATGGAGGAGATGTCTCTCACGAAGCTCTCTGCAGGGTTCTGCTCCTGTGAGGGAGTCTTCCTGCTTCGACTCTGTCGCAGTTTGCCTCCGTACATGCGTTTGATGTTGTTAGCGCATACCTTGAACATTTTGCTGATGATGGAGATCATCTTGTGCAGTTTGCCTGGGTCTGTGACACGGGTCAGTAGAAGCTCCTCAGGGGGAACATTGATGGGACTATTACTCAGGCTGGAGTTGACGGTGTCGGTCACCTCCTCCACGACCAGGTCGGTGAGATCAGCCAAATCCACAGACTCCAACTTGCCGCCAGGTGCAAAACTAGCCCTGATGGTGTCGCCCAGACTGGTCCGAACATCCTCCTGAGTTATAGTTGAAACAGAATCTTCCTGATTCTTCAGCAGAGCTGTTGAAACAGTCGCTAAAATGTCAAGAAAAAGCTCTGCCAACAGAACCTTTGTGATGTCGTCGGGTT
This sequence comes from Pseudopleuronectes americanus, assembly GCA_038501795.1. NCBI lineage: Eukaryota > Metazoa > Chordata > Actinopteri > Pleuronectiformes > Pleuronectidae > Pseudopleuronectes > Pseudopleuronectes americanus. Next base: position 14,427,030 of record CM076732.1, read on the forward strand.
TGCCTAACTTTAACAGGTTCCACTCCTCTGAAGTGGTCCTGGTAAAAAAGTTCTCAATCAGCGGGCGAATGGTCTCCATTTTGATGTCTGGTTGAGTATCTGACTGGGTCGTCATGGTGATTGGTTCCATTGCTTTTTTTCAGCTTCTCTGAAACTCTTGTAAAGTTTTCTGAACGGAATCGTTTGATAGCACAGAGGAAGGCTGTGGATATAACGTCTGTTTGTTTAGGGACACAAGTGGTGAACTACTTGTATCTATAACGCAGTCTTCTCCTCTGGTCACACTCTCCTCTTCTGTGACATTTAATGGCATAAAACGTATAAAGACGTCTTGATAGGCAGAAATCTTCAAAGAGAAAAACCCTAAAGAAAAGTGTTATCATCCATGAAGTTCTTCTTTAGTTAGTAGGAAGTTCAAGGGCATGTAAAGGCAAATCATAGCATGCAAGAACGTCAAGAATAAGAATAATGCAAAACATTTATTTTCAATATTCTGTTTTCATTGTGTTGTTTGAATCTATTTATATTTGAATGAACAGTCCTATGTGCAATTATTATTTTTATTAAACGATGTATTGATGGATGTATTCTAGTATTTATTGATAAACAGAATCCCTGTTGATATTAACAAGAAATAAATTTGTGATAAATTGTATCAAATAATTAAAACACGGAAACCTCGGACAGTTAAAAAGACCAGAGCACTGCTCCACAATGGTTCAAATCCTTTGTATCAGATCGGACATCCTCAGTTGTACGTCCTCGTGTTTTTGTTCTTTCCTTGAGTAGGTCCATGTCCTGACTAAAATGTTGCTTGAAACATCGGACTGTATATATCTAAATAATTTAAGTTGTAGTGTTTCTTCATTTTTCATGTATACATATTTATGTGTTGCCACTTTTTTGCAATGATACTCATCAGTGCCAAATTTTTACTGTGAAGTACATTGGCATTTACTTTGATGACCAAGGTCCAGTGTATATAAACATGTATTTCTTCACAAAGAAGAAACTAAAGACCTTGTAAAATAACTCGAGTCAGACATCTCATTTTAATTTTATTTCTTTATTAAGTTTTGTTTCTCATAAAATTGATAGTTGTGTGAGGAAACTGAAGCACTCAGGGTAAACCCACACAACCCTACACATCACATCATGGTCATAAGAGCTAGAGAGGCCCTTGAGACTCTAAACAGAGATAGAAAAAGAGAGTGAAAGAGAGAGAGAGAGATGTTCTATCAATTGAAGAAGAACCTGCAGATGGCCCCTCTGGACAGCTGACGTTTCAAAGACTTGGCGATGCACTTCTCCACCTCGGGCTCCTTCGTACGCATGGCGAGCAGCAGCTGCTCAGGACATTTCCACTTCTTGCATAGGTCCTTGAAAATGGGTTGGTAAAGTTTTTCAATATTTTTCGAGGTGAGAACCAAGTCCAAGTCTCCCAACTCCGTCCATGTGTTGATGAAGACATTTTCAATTATCTCCGCTACATTCTCACTCGTCATTGCCACTTTGGTCTTCTTGTGCGTCTTTGTGACGATCTGGTTCACGAGTATACGGATGTACAATTTCTTCTGGACGTCTGTCAGCTCATTTGCGCTCCTCTTCCTGATCTTGTCCTTCTTGTCATTCTTGTTCTTCGGTTCAGGGACCTTTGGGATCTCAGGGACCTTTGGGATCTCAGGGACCTTTGGGATCTCAGGTGTTACTCGTGAGCTTCTACAAGCGGCCATCACCCTGTTGGTGTGGCTGTCGACCTGCTTGTTCACAAACCAGCTCATGATGGACAGGAAATAAGAAACCTTCTTCAGTATGTCTGAGTACAGTTTGGTATTTGCCTCAGGAATCACCAATGGACAACCTGGATTGATTTTCTGATTTGTGACGTACATGTAGAGGAGACCAGCGATTTCTTTGGTGAACAGAAGAACTCTGTCAGGTGGAATGTTGATCACTTTCTCAAACACACAAGTCTCATCTTCAGCTGTCAGCTTCATCTCCGTCTGGAGCAGAGCGTAAATGTCCTCCATCAGCTGATCGATTGACTTCCTGCTCTTGACTTTTGGTTGCTTCTTGAAACATCTCTTGAACTGTGTCAACATTTTGAAAATCCATGCTGTTGCAAATGTCTTTGCAAAAATGTTCTTGATCTTCCCCTTTTTACCTGTGCTGCTCTTCTTGGAGCTCTTGCTGTTTTTGGAGTTTTGGCTGTTACTTTCAGCTGTCACAATTTCAATACTTGCCTCAATGGCCGGCTTAGTAATGGCCTCTGCACCTTTTATGATCTCCACAGAATAATTCTTCTTGATGTTCTCAATGTCCAAGATCTCATCAAAAATGGGCTCTGTGATGTCAGTCACTTCCTTCACAATGACCTCTTCGACAGTCCTACATTCGTCAGTGCGGACGCTGCTGCGTCTGGAGCTACCCACTGAGTTACTTGTTGAATCAATTGTTGATATGGAGGAGATGTCTCTCACGAAGCTCTCTGCAGGGTTCTGCTCCTGTGAGGGAGTCTTCCTGCTTCGACTCTGTCGCAGTTTGCCTCCGTACATGCGTTTGATGTTGTTAGCGCATACCTTGAACATTTTGCTGATGATGGAGATCATCTTGTGCAGTTTGCCTGGGTCTGTGACACGGGTCAGTAGAAGCTCCTCAGGGGGAACATTGATGGGACTATTACTCAGGCTGGAGTTGACGGTGTCGGTCACCTCCTCCACGACCAGGTCGGTGAGATCAGCCAAATCCACAGACTCCAACTTGCCGCCAGGTGCAAAACTAGCCCTGATGGTGTCGCCCAGACTGGTCCGAACATCCTCCTGAGTTATAGTTGAAACAGAATCTTCCTGATTCTTCAGCAGAGCTGTTGAAACAGTCGCTAAAATGTCAAGAAAAAGCTCTGCCAACAGAACCTTTGTGATGTCGTCGGGTTTGCCTAACTTTAACAGGTTCCACTCCTCTGACGTTGTCCTGGTAAAAAAGTTCTCAATCAGCGGGCGAATGGTCTCCATTTTGATGTCTGGTTGAGTATCTGACTGGGTCGTCATGGTGATTGGTTCCATTGCTTTTTTTCAGCTTCTCTGAAACTCTTGTAAAGTTTTCTGAACGGAATCGTTTGATAGCACAGAGGAAGGCTGTGGATATAACGTCTGTTTGTTTAGGGACACAAGTGGTGAACTACTTGTATCTATAACGCAGTCTTCTCCTCTGGTCACACTCTCCTCTTCTGTGACATTTAATGGCATAAAACGTATAAAGACGTCTTGATAGGCAGAAATCTTCAAAGAGAAAAACCCTAAAGAAAAGTGTTATCATCCATGAAGTTCTTCTTTAGTTAGTAGGAAGTTCAAGGGCATGTAAAGGCAAATCATAGCATGCAAGAACGTCAAGAATAAGAATAATGCAAAACATTTATTTTCAATATTCTGTTTTCATTGTGTTGTTTGAATCTATTTATATTTGAATGAACAGTCCTATGTGCAATTATTATTTTTATTAAACGATGTATTGATGGATGTATTCTAGTATTTATTGATAAACAGAATCCCTGTTGATATTAACAAGAAATAAATTTGTGATAAATTGTATCAAATAATTAGAACACGGAAACCTCGGACAGTTAAAAAGACCAGAGCACTGCTCCACAATGGTTCAAATCCTTTGTATCAGATCGGACATCCTCAGTTGTACGTCCTCGTGTTTTTGTTCTTTCCTTGAGTAGGTCCATGTCCTGAATAAAGTGTTGCTTGAAACATCGGACTGTATATATCTAAATAATTTAAGTTGTAGTGTTTCTTCATTTTTCATGTATACATATTTATGTGTTGCCACTTTTTTGCAATGATACTCATCAGTGCCAAATTTTTACTGTGAAGTACATTGGCATTTACTTTGATGACCAAGGTCTAGTGTATATTCACAAAGAAGAAACTAAAGACCTTGTAAAATAACTTGAGTCAGACATCTCATTTTGATTTTTTTTCTTTATTAAGTTTTGTTTCTCATAAAATTTATAGTTGTGTGAGGAAACTGAAGCACTCAGGGTAAACCCACACAACCCTACACATCACATCATGGTCATAAGAGCTAGAGAGGCCCTTGAGACTCTAAACAGAGATAGAAAAAGAGAGTGAAAGAGAGAGAGAGATGTTCTATCATTTGAAGAAGAAGCTGCAGATGGCCCCTCTGGACAGCTGACGTTTCAAAGACTTGGCGATGCACTTCTCCACCTCGGGCTCCTTCATATGCATGGCGAGCAGCAGCTGCTCAGGACATTTCCACTTCTTGCATAGGTCCTTGAAAATGGGTTGGTAAAGTTTTTCAATATTTTTCGAGGTGAGAACCAAGTCGAAGTCTCCCAACTCCGTCCATGTGTTGATGAAGAGATTTTCAATTATCTCCGCTACATTCTCACTCATCATTGCCACTTTGGTCTTCTTGTGCGTCTTCGTGACGATCTGGTTCACGAGTATACGGATGTACAATTTCTTCTGGACGTCTGTCAGCTCGTTTGCGAGCTGACAGACGTCCTCAAGTATAACCTCCTGAGTTATAGTTGAGACAGAATCTTCCTGATTCTTCAGCAGAGCTGTTGAAACAGTCGCTAAAATGTCAAGAAAAAGCTCTGCCAACAGAACCTTTGTGATGTCGTCGGGTTTGCCTAACTTTAACAGGTTCCACTCCTCTGAAGTGGTCCTGGTAAAAAAGTTCTCAATCAGCGGGCGAATGGTCTCCATTTTGATGTCTGGTTGAGTATCTGACTGGGTCGTCATGGTGATTGGTTCCATTGCTTTTTTTCAGCTTCTCTGAAACTCTTGTAAAGTTTTCTGAACGGAATCGTTTGATAGCACAGAGGAAGGCTGTGGATATAACGTCTGTTTGTTTAGGGACACAAGTGGTGAACTACTTGTATCTATAACGCAGTCTTCTCCTCTGGTCACACTCTCCTCTTCTGTGACATTTAATGGCATAAAACGTATAAAGACGTCTTGATAGGCAGAAATCTTCAAAGAGAAAAACCCTAAAGAAAAGTGTTATCATCCATGAAGTTCTTCTTTAGTTAGTAGGAAGTTCAAGGGCATGTAAAGGCAAATCATAGCATGCAAGAACGTCAAGAATAAGAATAATGCAAAACATTTATTTTCAATATTCTGTTTTCATTGTGTTGTTTGAATCTATTTATATTTGAATGAACAGTCCTATGTGCAATTATTATTTTTATTAAACGATGTATTGATGGATGTATTCTAGTATTTATTGATAAACAGAATCCCTGTTGATATTAACAAGAAATAAATTTGTGATAAATTGTATCAAATAATTAAAACACGGAAACCTCGGACAGTTAAAAAGACCAGAGCACTGCTCCACAATGGTTCAAATCCTTTGTATCAGATCGGACATCCTCAGTTGTACGTCCTCGTGTTTTTGTTCTTTCCTTGAGTAGGTCCATGTCCTGACTAAAATGTTGCTTGAAACATCGGACTGTATATATCTAAATAATTTAAGTTGTAGTGTTTCTTCATTTTTCATGTATACATATTTATGTGTTGCCACTTTTTTGCAATGATACTCATCAGTGCCAAATTTTTACTGTGAAGTACATTGGCATTTACTTTGATGACCAAGGTCCAGTGTATATAAACATGTATTTCTTCACAAAGAAGAAACTAAAGACCTTGTAAAATAACTCGAGTCAGACATCTCATTTTAATTTTATTTCTTTATTAAGTTTTGTTTCTCATAAAATTGATAGTTGTGTGAGGAAACTGAAGCACTCAGGGTAAACCCACACAACCCTACACATCACATCATGGTCATAAGAGCTAGAGAGGCCCTTGAGACTCTAAACAGAGATAGAAAAAGAGAGTGAAAGAGAGAGAGAGAGATGTTCTATCAATTGAAGAAGAACCTGCAGATGGCCCCTCTGGACAGCTGACGTTTCAAAGACTTGGCGATGCACTTCTCCACCTCGGGCTCCTTCGTACGCATGGCGAGCAGCAGCTGCTCAGGACATTTCCACTTCTTGCATAGGTCCTTGAAAATGGGTTGGTAAAGTTTTTCAATATTTTTCGAGGTGAGAACCAAGTCCAAGTCTCCCAACTCCGTCCATGTGTTGATGAAGACATTTTCAATTATCTCCGCTACATTCTCACTCGTCATTGCCACTTTGGTCTTCTTGTGCGTCTTTGTGACGATCTGGTTCACGAGTATACGGATGTACAATTTCTTCTGGACGTCTGTCAGCTCATTTGCGCTCCTCTTCCTGATCTTGTCCTTCTTGTCATTCTTGTTCTTCGGTTCAGGGACCTTTGGGATCTCAGGGACCTTTGGGATCTCAGGGACCTTTGGGATCTCAGGTGTTACTCGTGAGCTTCTACAAGCGGCCATCACCCTGTTGGTGTGGCTGTCGACCTGCTTGTTCACAAACCAGCTCATGATGGACAGGAAATAAGAAACCTTCTTCAGTATGTCTGAGTACAGTTTGGTATTTGCCTCAGGAATCACCAATGGACAACCTGGATTGATTTTCTGATTTGTGACGTACATGTAGAGGAGACCAGCGATTTCTTTGGTGAACAGAAGAACTCTGTCAGGTGGAATGTTGATCACTTTCTCAAACACACAAGTCTCATCTTCAGCTGTCAGCTTCATCTCCGTCTGGAGCAGAGCGTAAATGTCCTCCATCAGCTGATCGATTGACTTCCTGCTCTTGACTTTTGGTTGCTTCTTGAAACATCTCTTGAACTGTGTCAACATTTTGAAAATCCATGCTGTTGCAAATGTCTTTGCAAAAATGTTCTTGATCTTCCCCTTTTTACCTGTGCTGCTCTTCTTGGAGCTCTTGCTGTTTTTGGAGTTTTGGCTGTTACTTTCAGCTGTCACAATTTCAATACTTGCCTCAATGGCCGGCTTAGTAATGGCCTCTGCACCTTTTATGATCTCCACAGAATAATTCTTCTTGATGTTCTCAATGTCCAAGATCTCATCAAAAATGGGCTCTGTGATGTCAGTCACTTCCTTCACAATGACCTCTTCGACAGTCCTACATTCGTCAGTGCGGACGCTGCTGCGTCTGGAGCTACCCACTGAGTTACTTGTTGAATCAATTGTTGATATGGAGGAGATGTCTCTCACGAAGCTCTCTGCAGGGTTCTGCTCCTGTGAGGGAGTCTTCCTGCTTCGACTCTGTCGCAGTTTGCCTCCGTACATGCGTTTGATGTTGTTAGCGCATACCTTGAACATTTTGCTGATGATGGAGATCATCTTGTGCAGTTTGCCTGGGTCTGTGACACGGGTCAGTAGAAGCTCCTCAGGGGGAACATTGATGGGACTATTACTCAGGCTGGAGTTGACGGTGTCGGTCACCTCCTCCACGACCAGGTCGGTGAGATCAGCCAAATCCACAGACTCCAACTTGCCGCCAGGTGCAAAACTAGCCCTGATGGTGTCGCCCAGACTGGTCCGAACATCCTCCTGAGTTATAGTTGAAACAGAATCTTCCTGATTCTTCAGCAGAGCTGTTGAAACAGTCGCTAAAATGTCAAGAAAAAGCTCTGCCAACAGAACCTTTGTGATGTCGTCGGGTTTGCCTAACTTTAACAGGTTCCACTCCTCTGACGTTGTCCTGGTAAAAAAGTTCTCAATCAGCGGGCGAATGGTCTCCATTTTGATGTCTGGTTGAGTATCTGACTGGGTCGTCATGGTGATTGGTTCCATTGCTTTTTTTCAGCTTCTCTGAAACTCTTGTAAAGTTTTCTGAACGGAATCGTTTGATAGCAGAGAGGAAGGCTGTGGATATAACGTCTGTTTGTTTAGGGACACAAGTGGTGAACTACTTGTATCTATAACGCAGTCTTCTCCTCTGGTCACACTCTCCTCTTCTGTGACATTTAATGGCATAAAACGTATAAAGACGTCTTGATAGGCAGAAATCTTCAAAGAGAAAAACCCTAAAGAAAAGTGTTATCATCCATGAAGTTCTTCTTTAGTTAGTAGGAAGTTCAAGGGCATGTAAAGGCAAATCATAGCATGCAAGAACGTCAAGAATAAGAATAATGCAAAACATTTATTTTCAATATTCTGTTTTCATTGTGTTGTTTGAATCTATTTATATTTGAATGAACAGTCCTATGTGCAATTATTATTTTTATTAAACGATGTATTGATGGATGTATTCTAGTATTTATTGATAAACAGAATCCCTGTTGATATTAACAAGAAATAAATTTGTGATAAATTGTATCAAATAATTAGAACACGGAAACCTCGGACAGTTAAAAAGACCAGAGCACTGCTCCACAATGGTTCAAATCCTTTGTATCAGATCGGACATCCTCAGTTGTACGTCCTCGTGTTTTTGTTCTTTCCTTGAGTAGGTCCATGTCCTGAATAAAGTGTTGCTTGAAACATCGGACTGTATATATCTAAATAATTTAAGTTGTAGTGTTTCTTCATTTTTCATGTATACATATTTATGTGTTGCCACTTTTTTGCAATGATACTCATCAGTGCCAAATTTTTACTGTGAAGTACATTGGCATTTACTTTGATGACCAAGGTCTAGTGTATATTCACAAAGAAGAAACTAAAGACCTTGTAAAATAACTTGAGTCAGACATCTCATTTTGATTTTTTTTCTTTATTAAGTTTTGTTTCTCATAAAATTTATAGTTGTGTGAGGAAACTGAAGCACTCAGGGTAAACCCACACAACCCTACACATCACATCATGGTCATAAGAGCTAGAGAGGCCCTTGAGACTCTAAACAGAGATAGAAAAAGAGAGTGAAAGAGAGAGAGAGATGTTCTATCATTTGAAGAAGAAGCTGCAGATGGCCCCTCTGGACAGCTGACGTTTCAAAGACTTGGCGATGCACTTCTCCACCTCGGGCTCCTTCATATGCATGGCGAGCAGCAGCTGCTCAGGACATTTCCACTTCTTGCATAGGTCCTTGAAAATGGGTTGGTAAAGTTTTTCAATATTTTTCGAGGTGAGAACCAAGTCGAAGTCTCCCAACTCCGTCCATGTGTTGATGAAGAGATTTTCAATTATCTCCGCTACATTCTCACTCATCATTGCCACTTTGGTCTTCTTGTGCGTCTTCGTGACGATCTGGTTCACGAGTATACGGATGTACAATTTCTTCTGGACGTCTGTCAGCTCGTTTGCGAGCTGACAGACGTCCTCAAGTATAACCTCCTGAGTTATAGTTGAGACAGAATCTTCCTGATTCTTCAGCAGAGCTGTTGAAACAGTCGCTAAAATGTCAAGAAAAAGCTCTGCCAACAGAACCTTTGTGATGTCGTCGGGTTTGCCTAACTTTAACAGGTTCCACTCCTCTGAAGTGGTCCTGGTAAAAAAGTTCTCAATCAGCGGGCGAATGGTCTCCATTTTGATGTCTGGTTGAGTATCTGACTGGGTCGTCATGGTGATTGGTTCCATTGCTTTTTTTCAGCTTCTCTGAAACTCTTGTAAAGTTTTCTGAACGGAATCGTTTGATAGCACAGAGGAAGGCTGTGGATATAACGTCTGTTTGTTTAGGGACACAAGTGGTGAACTACTTGTATCTATAACGCAGTCTTCTCCTCTGGTCACACTCTCCTCTTCTGTGACATTTAATGGCATAAAACGTATAAAGACGTCTTGATAGGCAGAAATCTTCAAAGAGAAAAACCCTAAAGAAAAGTGTTATCATCCATGAAGTTCTTCTTTAGTTAGTAGGAAGTTCAAGGGCATGTAAAGGCAAATCATAGCATGCAAGAACGTCAAGAATAAGAATAATGCAAAACATTTATTTTCAATATTCTGTTTTCATTGTGTTGTTTGAATCTATTTATATTTGAATGAACAGTCCTATGTGCAATTATTATTTTTATTAAACGATGTATTGATGGATGTATTCTAGTATTTATTGATAAACAGAATCCCTGTTGATATTAACAAGAAATAAATTTGTGATAAATTGTATCAAATAATTAAAACACGGAAACCTCGGACAGTTAAAAAGACCAGAGCACTGCTCCACAATGGTTCAAATCCTTTGTATCAGATCGGACATCCTCAGTTGTACGTCCTCGTGTTTTTGTTCTTTCCTTGAGTAGGTCCATGTCCTGACTAAAATGTTGCTTGAAACATCGGACTGTATATATCTAAATAATTTAAGTTGTAGTGTTTCTTCATTTTTCATGTATACATATTTATGTGTTGCCACTTTTTTGCAATGATACTCATCAGTGCCAAATTTTTACTGTGAAGTACATTGGCATTTACTTTGATGACCAAGGTCCAGTGTATATAAACATGTATTTCTTCACAAAGAAGAAACTAAAGACCTTGTAAAATAACTCGAGTCAGACATCTCATTTTAATTTTATTTCTTTATTAAGTTTTGTTTCTCATAAAATTGATAGTTGTGTGAGGAAACTGAAGCACTCAGGGTAAACCCACACAACCCTACACATCACATCATGGTCATAAGAGCTAGAGAGGCCCTTGAGACTCTAAACAGAGATAGAAAAAGAGAGTGAAAGAGAGAGAGAGAGATGTTCTATCAATTGAAGAAGAACCTGCAGATGGCCCCTCTGGACAGCTGACGTTTCAAAGACTTGGCGATGCACTTCTCCACCTCGGGCTCCTTCGTACGCATGGCGAGCAGCAGCTGCTCAGGACATTTCCACTTCTTGCATAGGTCCTTGAAAATGGGTTGGTAAAGTTTTTCAATATTTTTCGAGGTGAGAACCAAGTCCAAGTCTCCCAACTCCGTCCATGTGTTGATGAAGACATTTTCAATTATCTCCGCTACATTCTCACTCGTCATTGCCACTTTGGTCTTCTTGTGCGTCTTTGTGACGATCTGGTTCACGAGTATACGGATGTACAATTTCTTCTGGACGTCTGTCAGCTCATTTGCGCTCCTCTTCCTGATCTTGTCCTTCTTGTCATTCTTGTTCTTCGGTTCAGGGACCTTTGGGATCTCAGGGACCTTTGGGATCTCAGGGACCTTTGGGATCTCAGGTGTTACTCGTGAGCTTCTACAAGCGGCCATCACCCTGTTGGTGTGGCTGTCGACCTGCTTGTTCACAAACCAGCTCATGATGGACAGGAAATAAGAAACCTTCTTCAGTATGTCTGAGTACAGTTTGGTATTTGCCTCAGGAATCACCAATGGACAACCTGGATTGATTTTCTGATTTGTGACGTACATGTAGAGGAGACCAGCGATTTCTTTGGTGAACAGAAGAACTCTGTCAGGTGGAATGTTGATCACTTTCTCAAACACACAAGTCTCATCTTCAGCTGTCAGCTTCATCTCCGTCTGGAGCAGAGCGTAAATGTCCTCCATCAGCTGATCGATTGACTTCCTGCTCTTGACTTTTGGTTGCTTCTTGAAACATCTCTTGAACTGTGTCAACATTTTGAAAATCCATGCTGTTGCAAATGTCTTTGCAAAAATGTTCTTGATCTTCCCCTTTTTACCTGTGCTGCTCTTCTTGGAGCTCTTGCTGTTTTTGGAGTTTTGGCTGTTACTTTCAGCTGTCACAATTTCAATACTTGCCTCAATGGCCGGCTTAGTAATGGCCTCTGCACCTTTTATGATCTCCACAGAATAATTCTTCTTGATGTTCTCAATGTCCAAGATCTCATCAAAAATGGGCTCTGTGATGTCAGTCACTTCCTTCACAATGACCTCTTCGACAGTCCTACATTCGTCAGTGCGGACGCTGCTGCGTCTGGAGCTACCCACTGAGTTACTTGTTGAATCAATTGTTGATATGGAGGAGATGTCTCTCACGAAGCTCTCTGCAGGGTTCTGCTCCTGTGAGGGAGTCTTCCTGCTTCGACTCTGTCGCAGTTTGCCTCCGTACATGCGTTTGATGTTGTTAGCGCATACCTTGAACATTTTGCTGATGATGGAGATCATCTTGTGCAGTTTGCCTGGGTCTGTGACACGGGTCAGTAGAAGCTCCTCAGGGGGAACATTGATGGGACTATTACTCAGGCTGGAGTTGACGGTGTCGGTCACCTCCTCCACGACCAGGTCGGTGAGATCAGCCAAATCCACAGACTCCAACTTGCCGCCAGGTGCAAAACTAGCCCTGATGGTGTCGCCCAGACTGGTCCGAACATCCTCCTGAGTTATAGTTGAAACAGAATCTTCCTGATTCTTCAGCAGAGCTGTTGAAACAGTCGCTAAAATGTCAAGAAAAAGCTCTGCCAACAGAACCTTTGTGATGTCGTCGGGTTTGCCTAACTTTAACAGGTTCCACTCCTCTGACGTTGTCCTGGTAAAAAAGTTCTCAATCAGCGGGCGAATGGTCTCCATTTTGATGTCTGGTTGAGTATCTGACTGGGTCGTCATGGTGATTGGTTCCATTGCTTTTTTTCAGCTTCTCTGAAACTCTTGTAAAGTTTTCTGAACGGAATCGTTTGATAGCAGAGAGGAAGGCTGTGGATATAACGTCTGTTTGTTTAGGGACACAAGTGGTGAACTACTTGTATCTATAACGCAGTCTTCTCCTCTGGTCACACTCTCCTCTTCTGTGACATTTAATGGCATAAAACGTATAAAGACGTCTTGATAGGCAGAAATCTTCAAAGAGAAAAACCCTAAAGAAAAGTGTTATCATCCATGAAGTTCTTCTTTAGTTAGTAGGAAGTTCAAGGGCATGTAAAGGCAAATCATAGCATGCAAGAACGTCAAGAATAAGAATAATGCAAAACATTTATTTTCAATATTCTGTTTTCATTGTGTTGTTTGAATCTATTTATATTTGAATGAACAGTCCTATGTGCAATTATTATTTTTATTAAACGATGTATTGATGGATGTATTCTAGTATTTATTGATAAACAGAATCCCTGTTGATATTAACAAGAAATAAATTTGTGATAAATTGTATCAAATAATTAGAACACGGAAACCTCGGACAGTTAAAAAGACCAGAGCACTGCTCCACAATGGTTCAAATCCTTTGTATCAGATCGGACATCCTCAGTTGTACGTCCTCGTGTTTTTGTTCTTTCCTTGAGTAGGTCCATGTCCTGAATAAAGTGTTGCTTGAAACATCGGACTGTATATATCTAAATAATTTAAGTTGTAGTGTTTCTTCATTTTTCATGTATACATATTTATGTGTTGCCACTTTTTTGCAATGATACTCATCAGTGCCAAATTTTTACTGTGAAGTACATTGGCATTTACTTTGATGACCAAGGTCTAGTGTATATTCACAAAGAAGAAACTAAAGACCTTGTAAAATAACTTGAGTCAGACATCTCATTTTGATTTTTTTTCTTTATTAAGTTTTGTTTCTCATAAAATTTATAGTTGTGTGAGGAAACTGAAGCACTCAGGGTAAACCCACACAACCCTACACATCACATCATGGTCATAAGAGCTAGAGAGGCCCTTGAGACTCTAAACAGAGATAGAAAAAGAGAGTGAAAGAGAGAGAGAGATGTTCTATCATTTGAAGAAGAAGCTGCAGATGGCCCCTCTGGACAGCTGACGTTTCAAAGACTTGGCGATGCACTTCTCCACCTCGGGCTCCTTCATATGCATGGCGAGCAGCAGCTGCTCAGGACATTTCCACTTCTTGCATAGGTCCTTGAAAATGGGTTGGTAAAGTTTTTCAATATTTTTCGAGGTGAGAACCAAGTCGAAGTCTCCCAACTCCGTCCATGTGTTGATGAAGAGATTTTCAATTATCTCCGCTACATTCTCACTCATCATTGCCACTTTGGTCTTCTTGTGCGTCTTCGTGACGATCTGGTTCACGAGTATACGGATGTACAATTTCTTCTGGACGTCTGTCAGCTCGTTTGCGAGCTGACAGACGTCCTCAAGTATAACCTCCTGAGTTATAGTTGAGACAGAATCTTCCTGATTCTTCAGCAGAGCTGTTGAAACAGTCGCTAAAATGTCAAGAAAAAGCTCTGCCAACAGAACCTTTGTGATGTCGTCGGGTTTGCCTAACTTTAACAGGTTCCACTCCTCTGAAGTGGTCCTGGTAAAAAAGTTCTCAATCAGCGGGCGAATGGTCTCCATTTTGATGTCTGGTTGAGTATCTGACTGGGTCGTCATGGTGATTGGTTCCATTGCTTTTTTTCAGCTTCTCTGAAACTCTTGTAAAGTTTTCTGAACGGAATCGTTTGATAGCACAGAGGAAGGCTGTGGATATAACGTCTGTTTGTTTAGGGACACAAGTGGTGAACTACTTGTATCTATAACGCAGTCTTCTCCTCTGGTCACACTCTCCTCTTCTGTGACATTTAATGGCATAAAACGTATAAAGACGTCTTGATAGGCAGAAATCTTCAAAGAGAAAAACCCTAAAGAAAAGTGTTATCATCCATGAAGTTCTTCTTTAGTTAGTAGGAAGTTCAAGGGCATGTAAAGGCAAATCATAGCATGCAAGAACGTCAAGAATAAGAATAATGCAAAACATTTATTTTCAATATTCTGTTTTCATTGTGTTGTTTGAATCTATTTATATTTGAATGAACAGTCCTATGTGCAATTATTATTTTTATTAAACGATGTATTGATGGATGTATTCTAGTATTTATTGATAAACAGAATCCCTGTTGATATTAACAAGAAATAAATTTGTGATAAATTGTATCAAATAATTAGAACACGGAAACCTCGGACAGTTAAAAAGACCAGAGCACTGCTCCACAATGGTTCAAATCCTTTGTATCAGATCGGACATCCTCAGTTGTACGTCCTCGTGTTTTTGTTCTTTCCTTGAGTAGGTCCATGTCCTGACTAAAATGTTGCTTGAAACATCGGACTGTATATATCTAAATAATTTAAGTTGTAGTGTTTCTTCATTTTTCATGTATACATATTTATGTGTTGCCACTTTTTTGCAATGATACTCATCAGTGCCAAATTTTTACTGTGAAGTACATTGGCATTTACTTTGATGACCAAGGTCTAGTGTATATTAACAAAGAAGAAACTAAAGACCTTGTAAAATAACTCGAGTCAGACATCTCATTTTGATTTTATTTCTTTATTAAGTTTTGTTTCTCATAAAATTGATAGTTGTGTGAGGAAACTGAAGCACTCAGGGTAAACCCACACAACCCTACACATCACATCATGGTCATAAGAGCTAGAGAGGCCCTTGAGACTCTAAACAGAGATAGAAAAAGAGAGTGAAAGAGAGAGAGAGAGATGTTCTATCAATTGAAGAAGAACCTGCAGATGGCCCCTCTGGACAGCTGACGTTTCAAAGACTTGGCGATGCACTTCTCCACCTCGGGCTCCTTCGTACGCATGGCGAGCAGCAGCTGCTCAGGACATTTCCACTTCTTGCATAGGTCCTTGAAAATGGGTTGGTAAAGTTTTTCAATATTTTTCGAGGTGAGAACCAAGTCCAAGTCTCCCAACTCCGTCCATGTGTTGATGAAGACATTTTCAATTATCTCCGCTACATTCTCACTCGTCATTGCCACTTTGGTCTTCTTGTGCGTCTTTGTGACGATCTGGTTCACGAGTATACGGATGTACAATTTCTTCTGGACGTCTGTCAGCTCATTTGCGCTCCTCTTCCTGATCTTGTCCTTCTTGTCATTCTTGTTCTTCGGTTCAGGGACCTTTGGGATCTCAGGGACCTTTGGGATCTCAGGGACCTTTGGGATCTCAGGTGTTACTCGTGAGCTTCTACAAGCGGCCATCACCCTGTTGGTGTGGCTGTCGACCTGCTTGTTCACAAACCAGCTCATGATGGACAGGAAATAAGAAACCTTCTTCAGTATGTCTGAGTACAGTTTGGTATTTGCCTCAGGAATCACCAATGGACAACCTGGATTGATTTTCTGATTTGTGACGTACATGTAGAGGAGACCAGCGATTTCTTTGGTGAACAGAAGAACTCTGTCAGGTGGAATGTTGATCACTTTCTCAAACACACAAGTCTCATCTTCAGCTGTCAGCTTCATCTCCGTCTGGAGCAGAGCGTAAATGTCCTCCATCAGCTGATCGA